>VZTO01027652.1:0-19041 GCA_013400615.1 Syrrhaptes paradoxus
TCACTTTCTGAATTGCTCTTCTTCAAATATCCTGAATTATTCCTGAGCAGTCATGCTTTTCTAACACTACAGAAGTCCAAGCCTTCTTGTGACCTCCTAAGACAAGCACGAGTCGCCACTAGGATGAGTGTAAGGAATTTGTAACCACCAGCCTTTTGCACCTTCAGTGCCTCCAGGTGTATAAGTTCTTATAACTGTAATTGACATTATAAACTACTTACCATTCTTTTGCCAAAGTCTTGGCATGGGCTGTTAATAGTGCTTCCTTTTAGTGGGACCATTCCTTTGGGGCTGTTGTCAGCCTTCCGTTTGTAGAATTCAATTCCATCTTCTAAGAGCACAACCCACACTGGCTTCCAGGTATTAAACATGCTGCCCTGCATAAAGAAACCACTGTGTCTATAATGTTCAATAAATCACTCTTCACATGGTATCCACTGAAGATATGACGTTCCAGGGAGTGTATGACTGATGCTAAAATAACTACAGTTAGTGTCGCAAGGGGAACATACCACAACCTCACCCATCTTACTCTGCAGTTAAAAAACACTGTTGTTATTCTTCTGACCACCATTAATTTCCCTTGTAGTTAGTCCAGCCACAAGTTTTTCCAAACCCCATTGCCTGCCCTAGCAGGTGTTTATTTTCAGTATCAATTAGTCCAAAATGAATGACACAGTGGCAATATTATGAATAGTCCTCAAAATTTATGGATGTGAACTGGCATATTAGGACTGTCTTATTAACTTGGGTATCCTGAGCTATATTTAGGACTTGATGCTACAATATAGTCAGTCATTGAGGCTTGGCTGTCTAGTAACAACACACACATCTCAGAGGATTTCTAGACATACAAGAACAAACTGTAAGAGTACAGCATAGTTTAAGGGTCTGAGGCTGCAGATCTCCAGCTACTGTGGTGAAGAATTGAAGTGCTTCATTTCATCTTTTAAAGCTTTTACTTCCTATTCCTGAAACACAGCTGTTAGATGCAAGAAATACAGAGAAAAAGACAGGGTCAGATCCTACATACAGTGAAACACACAGCAAAACTTTTAGGGACTCAGAGGGGAACAACCTGTTTCTCTGTGTTGAGCGCAATTAACCACTAGACTTAATAAGATTGTTGCATTCTAGCTGGATGACCTCTCTGATCCTGCCTGCAACCTGTTTCAAAAGTGGTGACAATCCCAGGTACCCAAGTGACTTACTGCTCAGCCAAACAAACATTTAGATATGCTAAATACCAGCAGTTCCTCTGAAGTTACCAAAGCACATTCAACATTTGTGGGCGTCAAATCAGAGGCCATCCTTCAAAAATATTACCTTCCCTTGTTCTTTCTGTTACAAAGAGAGACCTAAATTTATTCTCCTGTTGCTACAACTCCACCCACAGCATCCCTGTCCTCAGACCATAATGGCTGAGCAGTGCTAGAACTGCAGACAGAAGCAAGGCAGCCACCACTGTGCTGTGAAAATGGCTTGTTTTGATTTGTTAAACCTGAGAGCTGGGCAGAGTTAGTTATATTTGTACTTTGTATTTCTGTAGAAGTGAATGGCACAGAGACACGCTACATCTTTTCTTTATTATTATTCCTTTTAATTATTCCTACAATTTAAAATCAGATGCAACTTCCTTTTGGTAAAAAAACTTCTTTTTATAACATCTGCAGCACTACAAGATCAGAAAATTAGCTGTTTCTGAGGCTCATAAGATGATACAAGGTCCCCAAAATATACAAACAGATGTTTAAGCTGACCTAATCAACACTGAAATCTGAATCCTCATTTACTGGAGGTCACATTGTCCCAGCTAAAGCACTGACCCCCAAGCTCAGCACTGTTCCCCGGCCTAATATAAATATCAAGAGGAGAAAGTCAGTGACAAATGGCCTTCACCCTCTGCAAAGAGAGCTGTGGCTGCATGGATGACTCCTTTGGGAGGTCAAATCCTTGGTTTCACTTTACCGGCATAAAGGAAAGGGGGAGATTACATAATTAGCAGGTAAGGTTCATCAGGAGCATGCTTATCCTTGGCTGGAAACTCTGATTATAGAATTCATAGCAGCCTCACTGATGTATCAAACAGCTGGTACCCAGCTGATCTGTATTTTCTTCTCCCTTTGCCCTCCAGCCCTTCCTCTACCACACTGCTGCTCCTCACCACCAGCATAAGCTGACTTCTGTAAGGACAAAGCCACCAACAAGGCTGTCCTAGGAAATTGGCACAATTTCCACTTCCCTGTTGCCATTGCAACAGCACCCAGCAGCAACTTTAGTAGTACTTGCATAGAAAGACTTTTTGGGGACCCACAGGAATGTGAGGGACTGACACATCTGTATGCATCTTTCCCCTGGCAAACCCAGCCAGGCATGCAGTTTGGGACTGTCCCAGTGTCTAAGTTTCTGGCTGTTCCCCTGTCGTGGAGGAATATAGATCGTAAGCCACTTGCTCTGTCTATCGGGTCACTGGAACTAGAAATCTGCAACCTGCACAGCATGAACTCTCCTTCCTCATGACTGCATCACTGCAGCTTTCAATTACTTTATGAACTTACCTCCTTTCAGTGTCAGTGGAAAAATACTGAGTGGCCTCTTCACAACACTGGTCCCAGCCTAGAGATCCCTCCAGCCAGATGTTCTGAGGGAAATTCTCGTTTTGATAAGCAGAGACACCACAGGAGAGAGCACCTCTTATGCGCCAGGACTGACACTGTTTAGTCAGGCAGCTTTAAGCCACACTGATCTCACTAATGATTTAAATGAAAGTCAAGGCCTCCAGAGCAGAGGTTGCTGTGGGGCAGTGACTACCTTCCCAAAAAATGGAAGTGCCCACAGCTCCACACATTATCTCTAGGCCAAGGTGATCCAGCCTCTTTAATCTCACTATACTTCCCTGACACTTAATTCAGACATTAAGTGCAATTGAATAGGCTGTGGCCAGCTGTTACCTGTTTTGCCAGGCTTACACTAAGGGCATGAGGTTAGATAATAAAAATACAGGTCTTTTGATCCAAAGATACATCTGAGATATGTGTAAAATGCCTTATGTAGTATTCTGACAAGGTATAACTGCTGGCAAGTACCTCTATAATCACTAACACCCCATTGTTTCACTGTTTAAGAAATTCTGTTCCTTTGCCTTTTCTTTTTGGAAAAAAATGATCCTTGTTTTAAAAACTTAAACCAACCTATATTTCCCTACACCTCCCCAACCTGTTCAGAGTTATCTTCCTCCTTCACTCAGTCCAAAACTGCCAACTTACCTTCTTCACCAAGTAGCCCTCCCTTATGCGCATCGGTTCTCGCTCCATGTCTCAGGCAATCTTGCTCTCAGGTCTATCAGTGCTGGCAGTTAAGTTCTTCTGGCAGCAAGGTCTGTGGGCTGGCGTTCTTACAGTACAGCTGTGTCACTTTCACAAGTTCCTCTGCCTGCTAATCACATGAAAACAAGACCATTTCCTCCTACAAACTGCAAGATAGGGAAATGCAGAAGCACATATGTATTTATAGTTTTCCTTTGACAGAACAGGCCTGACAAAATGCTTAACTCTGTCAAATACAGCCAGCCTTAATGACAGAGTCCTGGGGAATCATATGAGCGTTTCAATACCCAATGCCAAGAAATCAGGCCTACTCTGCAAATACAGGAACTCTAGCGAAACAACAACCAGGGTGGCACACTGTGTCGCTACTTGGTGCATGCCAAAAGGATCTCAGAGACAGGTTTCCAACTCACCGGTTCTGTCATTTCATCCCATCTTTGAAGTCTGGCTCCCAGTGGTGAACACTTGGGGTCTGGCAGCGAGCGGAGAGCCCTCGCTTGGTCAATGACGACACGCCCCCTGCTGATACAAGAAACTTATCAGACTTGATCAGGTTTTGGAGTTTGATGCTGAGGCTTCCCAAAGAGGTTAGCTGTCAAACAGGCATAAATGGATTAGCCCAGCGTATTACATAAAGCACTGCAGAATGTCACTTTCTATGAGCGCCTTTACTTGCTGCAGAGCTCATTTGCCTATATTTGGTAAAAGATAAGGCAAAACCATAATTTTCTAAAAGCTTATATATATACCAGAGTCATAACCTCTCTACCCCACGCAGAAGGAAGGGTGGTAGTATACAGGACGCAATAAGGAGGCTGCTGCATTGCCAAGAGCAAAGTATTCTCCCATGCACAAGACTCCAGATCACATTTACAGCTGAGCCCATTCAGATAAGAGTTCAGCCCAGGTTTACTCCATCTGTCACCTCTGCCACTTGTAAAGACCCCCAAACAGGAACTTCTTCCTGCAGACAGGGATTCCAGCTCTCCATTTGGCTCTGTTTTTCTGAGTCTGTCCTCAGAAGCATACAGAAGTCTGACGAGATCTGTGATAGAGGATCAGGTTAGAAGAGCCCTCAGAGATTTTTTTTCTGGCCATGCCTCACTGAATGCCTTTAGAGGTTCTCCCACAGATGAGACTCTGCTCCTTCCCTGGTTACCGGTACTAGTGCTTCACTATTCCAACTGCTTAATGCTTCTCCTCACAGTCTGAATTGAGATTTTCCTTTACAGACCCTTGTCAACTAGCTGCTGCCCAAATGACCCCCCCAGTCTCATCTTCAGGCAGAGCACCTGTCTGTACCAGCAATCTCAGGCTATACACTTTGAAGTGCATTCAGCTGAAAACAGACCTTTTTGTAATGATTTTACATATTATTAGGTTGTTTGGGTTTTGTTTCTAGAACACACACAGTCTCAGTACATCGTTCTTTTGCTCATGTAAATCATACTATTGTGACAATCTGATTGCTATTAAAGGTCCTAGTTGCTGACCAAGCCAATCATTTATTAGCCAGTTGCAAACCAAAGATTCAACATATGCTTTCCAATCCTCTGGCTGTCAAGTACACTTCACATCAGCCAACAGATTCTAAAATGACTAGAAAGACAGAAACTCACACATAGCTAATAAATAGCTTCATGTTCTTTGGAAACTGAAATAAAAATTCATCACTAAAAAGTGATCAAAAAGCTTTGTGTCACATTTACAGTAAAGAATCTGCCTACTAGTCCCAGACCTGGAATGAACTGAAGATGCATTCCAGATGAGATGATCTAACTGAATTTCTGAGCCTTCTGTGAAGGCTCCCTTCATTTCCCATAAGCCTTAGAATGACACTTGATGAACTGAAGAGCTTGTAGACTCCTCCTGTATATGTGTCTTTTGGTCATTAATTCCTTTTGCTTTAAGAAGATGAATTCTTTCCTACTCTTCTCTTCCCTTTCATTTCAGTGGTTCCATCTTTGGGAAAAGGTACATTTTTTTTTTCTCTGATTGGATAACCCAAAAATATTGGTCATAGACAAGAACAACTCAAATTAAATACCTTTCACTGTATGGCTGGAAGTCAAACTATCCCTTTATTAGCTGCCTTGAGGCCATAATGCTACACAGCCTGGGGCAAGCATTAGAGACTGAGAACTAGCTCACAGTTAGCTCTTCCTTCTGTCTCTATCTGGTTGCCCCTCAGAGCTAAGGAAGGGAAACCCCTTCCACAGCTGGAAGTGCTTATGGGGAAAAAAGACAAAAGAATCTGCCAGCACTTTCCTCCCCGCAGGCAGCCTTTCCACAGGTTTTCCTGCTCACCTGCTTCTGTTGGCTCAGTGTTTGTGCTGAGTCAGGATGATAGGGCCCTGCACGGTAAATTGATGATATTAAATGTCCAGGGACAGATCCGCTTCAGTAGAACATCTATATGACCTTATACAAAAAGTGGCTTAAGGTGAACAGAAAAGGATGCTGACTCCACAATTTAGCAAAAGCTTAGTTTCTCATTTACCTGCATGAAAAGCCCTTGGAGGTGTGAAATGCAATTCTAGATACAGTGGCACCAAGCCAACTACTCCAGAATTTACCATTAGCTACTTAAGCATCTCAGTGTCAAAGCATAAAATTATGTCCATCCAATATCAGCTGGAAGCAACTACTTTTATAACACTTATTTTCTCTAGATTGTTTCTGTTTCATCTTCAAAGCTCAGCCTTTCCTTTTGCCCTTCTGCCTTATGTCTGGAACAATAATTTTCTTTTAACACTGAAGCTTGGTTTCATTTATCATGCACCACCACAAGGGAATCAGCACTTCATCTTCTCCCAGACAAAAAATGTGAAGCAAAAAAAAAATCATTCATGCAAAGCAAAATGGTCCTTAACCATACAGTTGCCGCAGCAGGCGTGAGGGACAGCCAGGACTGCTGATGTGCATCTTCTTTGTGCAGCTATTCCTAAAAAGCAGCACCAGGCATCACAGAGAAAAAAGGCTGTATTTCTTCTAGCTCTCCAAAGGGCAAGAGAAAGTAACCTGCATTGTGGAAAGTTGCTCTAACTGACCCTTGTTCTCCCCACTTCTCTCCAAACTAGGTAAAGGTCTAAGACGCTAGATTAGAAAACTTTTTCACAACAGCACAATCTGCAGATTTTAGCTCAGTTTATTGCCAAGTAACCTGTTCTTGTATGGCAGATCTTGCTGTTGTACTTCCTCAGAAAATTCTGTGGTTTTTTCTGCTACTTCAGGGTCCACTCATGCAAGCATAAAAAAGAAAGTCATCAATCACATGCATCAGAGCAAGGGACCTAGATGACAGACTGATGGGCGCTTACACCAAAAACTGAAGCCATATCTTTGCAAATAAATGTGTCAGCTGCAAGGAAGACAGGTGGCTTCTCAGCTTGTTACATCAACATCACTGCTCTCTCTACTAGCCCTTGTATAGCTGTTCTTCAAACATGTTTGCTGCACTGTAAATGCCGTAAACACCCTCCATCTGTAACAGGGCATCCAAGTTCTCTATAAATATGCATCTCTCCAGCAAATCAAGCTGCATTTCCAGAGGCAATTAAATCAAATGCTGTATGTTCAAAATATCTACATCCAAAAAATAATACACACAAGTGTTTTGCAAAGGTAATAAAGACTCAGTTGGGCTTATAGTTCAGTAAAACCCTTTCTCCCATCTGCACAGAGGTCTCAAAGAATTACAGTATTAACTTGAGAGCTGTGAGGTGCAAGTCTCAGCACAATTCACTCCTTATGAAATCACACATATGGCTATTTTTAGAGAATGAGAGATTGTGGCTTTCCATCCACTTCTCAAAAGGAAACCCAAAACAGGAACATTTCCAAATTTAGCACTGTATTAAGAAAGTAACCAAAGAGAGGCAAGCATGAAAAGACTATTATAGGTATTGTCCACTTAAGCTCAGAATCTAAATGTTGTGGGTTGGCTGTCATAAACGAAACATCTTGTTCTGACCTCAAGGCACATGTTATGTATTTCATTATTGTGGAGCTGTGCAGCAGGATTAGTGCATTAGATTTAAGTGAGAAGGCCTGCATAAATGGTAATACTGAAAACCTTATGCAGTTGACATATTATCATGCACAGAGAAATCATATTGAGTGGGCGCAGTCAAGGGGCCAAATGGATTTTTCCAGAATGTTTTCTACACAAATTGGACCAGCACAAAGCATAGTCCATGGCTTATCTGCATATTAGCTCTGACTTTTCACTGGATGCACCAAACCTCACCTGTGACGTTCTCACCTCTCCCCTACAGTAGTTCCCCATCAGTGATACATGCAGGCGATGTAGCCAGGGCAGGAAAGGCCTAGGCACAAGAGAGAGGTCTCGGAGAATGAAGCTACTGTGTGAGATGACTTTCCTCGTTCTGGGAATTGAAAAAGAGATGAGAATAGCTGAGCAGGCTAGCTACAGCTCACTTGAGGGAGCCTACCACTCCCCTCAAAAGCACTAAGGGGTTTACCAGGGCACAAGCAGTGCTGCAAGGTTCCTGCCCCAAGGGAAGCGAAATAGCTCAATGGACCTTGCTGACTCCAGACAACAGGCTGGGAAATCCCAGCTGCCAGGGGAACAAAAGGTAGATTTGAAGGACTGAAAAAAAAAAAACAAACCAAACCAAACCCAAAACAAAACTAGTTTCATTTTACAAAGACATTAAAGATTCCAAACCGCACCCTTCAAGTGTAGGTGTAGAGAACAGAATAGACACAAATTTATCTTTTTGTTCCTGCAAGTACATTACTGCTGTGTCTTAGAAGTGGGACCTTGTCTTAAGTCTATGATGATCTATTTAGCTTTGAATCTTGTAAAGGTCAGCGCATGTGCTCTGTGCTCCTGGCAAAGACACCCTGCCTTCTTCCTCCAGGTATTTTGCTCCCTACAGAATACCAAGCAATTAATATCAGGCAATCATGCAGCAATCAAGGGGCTGGGACCCACAGAAAATCCCCATGGGGACTGGAAGGGCATGGGTTTCTCTAGCCAAGGCCCATCCTAGCACCCTCAGTGAGGGAGCAGCCCATAGCAACAGGCACCTCCATGGGGAGGGACTGAGGTCAAGCTAGGTAGTCAGCCTGCAGGTCAGGATCAACAGCATCCATAGCTGCATATGTCTGTCATAGAGCTGGAGACCAGCACTCCTAAGCATGAATCAGGAAGAGACTGAAGGCCTAGAACTAAGCTGAGCTGAAACAGGGCCCATGGGCAGAGGTGTGGGCAGAAGCCCCAGGTGAGGCTGGGCAGGGCCATTAAGGTGGGCAGCAACAAAGCCAACCTCCCAGAAAGACTTAGCAAAGGCAATGCCTCCCCCTGATCTACACAGATAAAGAACATCTGGTAGGATCAGATAAGTAAATACACTAACAGCATGCAAAGTATAAATAAATAAAAAGGCAATGCCCACCTTTAAAATTGCTTCTTCATAAATGTTTTACTGTCACCACATTTCACTTTCACATAGTAAAAGTTACCCAGCCTATGCAGACATGTTTGACACTTGATCACATAGTAGTCTGGAATAAAGTCACAGCCTGAGCTGTGTCCAGAGAAAGATGATCATTCAGGCAGAAATAATACGGGAAAAAAACCCTCGTTATAGATCTGACCTCTAACAGACTTGGGAAACTAATTGCAATCAATGTCTTCAGCTACACACAATTTACTACAACATGATATGTCTGGCCTGTGGGATGAGTAAAACTGATCCCTGGCAATGGCCATTATTCTTCACACACCACTTTAAGTGATACTATCAGATTCCCCATGTGTAAGGCCTCTGTGATTTCATACTGAATTACATTTAAACTTACAGAAGTGGGAATTGCTGCAAGCAAAACTTTCAACAAGCCACAAAGTGCAGCAGTTTCAGCAGAATATAACAAAAAAAGGAGAATTCTGTTGCAATAAGAAAAAAAAAAGATAGGGAAAAATGCATGTGGTCTTCTTTTGTGGAGCCATACTGTTGTAAGATACGTGTCTATATATAGCAGCTGCTTTATCATCTGAAAACCTGTGCACGTCACTTGATTATCTGATAACTTCCAAGATATTTTCAAGACTATTAATTGTTGACCTCGACAATGGTTGGAAGGATTCATTTTACCTAAATTTTGGTGGACTTTTTGAGGACCATTTTTGAGGACCTTTAAAGTCAGCAAAGATCTTTGCAACAAAACAATGGAGTTCAGTAAATGACTTGTGATAAAATGTTGTCCCCCACTGTGGGATAAGTTACTCCTGCAACTTACTACTTGGTTAGATGCAACCACTCTGATTAAATGCCCTTTGACAATACAAGAGTCTCAGGTGACACATCACACCCAAAAGATTCTTCTCATAGATGAATGTTGATAAAGCTGCTACCTCATCATATGCAGGGAAATACTGGGGGTTTTTTAAATAGCATTTGTTTAACTCCTGACTGTTCAGTGGGAGAAGCAATGACTACATTGGGCAACAACTTCCCTATAGGGGAGCTCCTGTTGCCACTGACTGCCATCAAAGGTAGGATGTTACTTACAAAACTCATCACATCCACAGTTCCGAGAGGCAGGGATCATGCCCTGCCCTTATCTTTGTGGAAATCTGGCTGGCTGGACACATTACGAAGCCTATTCTTGGCTAGTTATCTAATCAAGGCAAATATACTGGGATTTTTTTTTTCCAGAGGTAAAGTTTTCAGCAGAATGTACTCTTTTGCTTAATGTTTACAATAAAATAATTTCACTAATTAATTTGCTTGCACAAAGAAATGCAGCTGGGTAATGCTGTATCTTACATTTGGCTCAGCAATACTACATTTTACCATCATGTGTGGTAAACATCCCAGCTTTCTAAAAACAAATAAAAGGTCAGGTCCAGTGCAACACGTAGCTGTGACATTCTCCTAACAAAACCATTAACTATGCCATAATGTCCAATCAAACAAAAAATATATTTGTGGCCCAAGTCCTGTGTCAGCCATAAGAAGGCTGCAGTTTTAAAGCAAGCAAGACAAATGCAAAAGAATGGAAAGGATGCACAAACCTGCTCCTGGTTTAAAAGCAATCTCTAACTGTTAGATGGGAATGAGATCTGCAAAGAGCTGAATTATCATACAACTTCCAGTCTTCAAAGATCTTTCTCCTTGAAGAAATGGTACCAGTCATAGGTAAAGAGTAGTATTAGGNGGGGATGAGCAGGGGGATTTGGAGGGGTGGGTCCCCTCCGCGCGCTGCCCGCCAGCGGAGGAGCCCCGCGGGGCGTGCCCTGTCGGGAGCGCTGTCCCCGCCCGTGGTGCTGGACGGCGGCGGCGCCCGCCAGGCACGGCCCGGCCACGGGCCCCCGGGCTCGCTCCGGGGCGAATCGGGGGATTAAGGCTGCAGTAATCGGGGCGGGATTAACTCCCTGGAAACTGGCTGCAATCCGAGCAGTTGCAAATGTCCCCCTCAAACCGGGAGATGTGGGGCGGGGGGAGGGAGGGTGTGGGCATCCACCGCCCAGATGCTGCGCGGCGATTAAGGGGAGGGAAAAAACAAATTATCATCCGCTGCTTTTGGGAAGGGCCGGGCTGGCTGCGATCCGGCAGCCCCTCCTCTTCCTCCTCCCTCCTCCTCTTCCTCTCCCTCGCAGCCTCGATCTCTTCTCCAGGCCAGCCACCTTCTACAGAGGGGGCGAGACGAGCGCAGAGCCTTGCACCCCCCGCCACTACCCGCCGGGCAACAAGCGATGGGTGACATCCCCAACCTCGTAAAAATCAGCGTCTCCCTCAAAATCCAGCCCAATGACGGAGCAGTGTATTTCAAGGTGGACGGGCAACGCTTCGGCCAGAACCGCACCATCAAGCTGCTGACCGGGGCCAAGTACAAGATCGAGGTGTCCCTCCGGCCCGGCACCGTCCAGGCCACGTAAGTGCAGCTCGGGGTGACTCCCCCCCGCCCTTTCTTCCCTTCCGCTTTATTTTTAGAGGTTTAATATTTTTTCCTGGCAGGCTGACAGCACAGGGTTTCCGTGATTTCTTTTCTCCCCACCCTTTTGCTTTGGTGGCCCTGTTTCTAGGTCCCTGGCCAGCTGTTACCACTGCTTTGCCCAGCTGGCATTTGGGAGATGCTTCCTTCCCTCTCCCTCCACACCTGTCCCCCCCGAGCTCTTTTAAGCACAGCTCCTTTTCTCCCTCCTTCCCTGCGGTTTTTGCCTTGGAGGCAGAGGGATGAGGCCCCCTTCCAGCCCTGCATGTCAGGGATGCACCATGCCCAACCCTTGCTGCAGCATGGCAAAGCAGAGACTGGGACCAGGAAGGATGCAGATGGGGAACTGGCTCTGGAGAAGGGATAGAACTAACCTCTCCCCCACTACTCGAGATCAGATCCCTCCTGCCCTTCCTTTCAACACCTTCCCTCGGTGACTGCAGAGCCCTGATATTTTTCAGAAGCCCCAGTGAGTCAGCAGCACCTGCAGGTCTGCTAAAATCCCTGAAGCATCCCCTAGCAGAGAGGCTGCCAGCCCACATGCTGGCTCAAAGGGAAGGGGACCTGCAGGACTTCTGAAAGACTGGATCCTGTCTCTTTGCAGGACAATGGCCATTGGGGGCGTCAATGTCCCACTGGAAGAGAAATCAAGGGATGCACAGGTGGTCTCTTACACAGGGATCTACGACACAGAAGGGGTGACCCACACCAAGAGCGGGGAGAGACAGCCCATCCAGGTCAACATGCAGGTATGTGCTTCCCCAAGGCTGGCATGGGAAGACAAGGGAGGGCTTCAGGGGAATGACTCCCAGAGAGAGGTCTGGAGGTGAAATACTCCAGGACAAAGCCTGATCATAACTGCTGCCCTCCTCTTCAGTTTGCATCAGTAAAACGGCTGGTCAGAGCATAGCTGAAAAGCACAAACCCTGCTTCTCAAAGGGGGAGCCAAGAGAGCAGCAAGGGCCAGGAAGTAGTGGGGAGATTTCTAGAGACCCAAAAAGCCCTTTGGGGAGCTGCAGCAGAAAGAAACGCAAGCTGAATGTCTCACCTCTACTGCAGGACACATTACAGATTTCAGGCAACTCCCACCAAGGTCCCTGGGTAGGAATCTAATCCCAAACCCTTGGTGCACAGGGACCTTCCTTTTGCCTGCCAGCACTACTAGGTTTTTTGGAGCAGAGCATACCCCAAGCACAAGGGGTGACTATGCTCCCCTTCCACCTGTCATCTGCAGAATGCCTCAGGACCTGCCAGAGGCTGAAAACATACGCGAGAACACACATACACACACACACCCTCCCCAGCCCTGCAAAGGATGTCTTTTCCCTTTCCTTCCCCATATACTTCCATTATCACATTACCTCTGCATCTCAAACCTAAGTTCCTATTCAAGTGGCTCCTCTCCCCAACCCCAAAGAGAAGCTCCCAGGGCCACAACTGGTCCAAAGTAAGATGACAAAAGCTCCAGCTCATAAGGCAGCAGAGATGACAGAAGACAGGAAGAACAGTAGGCAGATTTCCACAGCACTCTTTGGGTGGTGTGCTTGGGTTGCAGAGGGAGATTCTATTTGTTCTGGTTTTGGTTTGGTTGTCTACTTTCTTTTCCCTCTCCTGATTACAGTTGAGTGATTCCTGCTGTTTATTCTATGCCTCCTGTACCAAAAAAAAGGAAATGGGGCAGTAAGTTATCTTCATCTGAACCTCTCTTAAGGTTTTGTTCCAACTTACAAAAGTTTAGGACCTTGTCAAGCCCACCAGATCTCACCTTTCTCTCAAGTCTGCTCACTGCACACAAGATTCCATCTTGATCTTTATCTTCACTATTTTTTTTCTGCAATCATCCTTTAGCATGGCAATCCCTTTCTGAATAAGAACTGTAACATCTCCATTTGGAGTTTCTAATAATTACACCATTTGTAAATTTTGGAGACCCATATCACATTAACAACTGTAAACCACTTAATTATCTTAGGTTAATAAGACTAACATGGACAAATACTTCAGGGTAATCATTTTTCTATACAGTCACCTCCTTTTAACACCCAGCAAAACCAAACACCTAGTATCACTTTTCAACCAGCAGAACACAGCTGCTGGATGCCACTGTGAAGTATCACATTTATATTTCACAATGTTCTTATACCAGGAGGTGAGAGGGCAACACTCCCCCAAAAAAACAGCTGCTTTGACTAAGGCATCCCTATTTTGATAGCCACCTTTACCTTTATGTGTAGCACTGACGTGAACTCTGAAAATCTGGAAGTTTAACTTTTCTTATGGAGAGAATGAAGTCAAATAACAAATGAAGTAATTCCAAGAAATGCAAAGAGGTTCTGATTTTCAGATACAACCTCAGAACTGGTTTGTTGCAGCATCACAATGAGTAGCCACAATACAAACAGTAGCTTTTTCAAATCAAATTCTAGGTTATTAACCATGAAGCTGATAGGATTTGCAAGTGTTAAGCAGGTCCTGAACCCCTTTTAGGACCTGATCTTGATAAGACTGGTTCTTCAGTACAGATTTAGTATCCACAATTGATA
Organism: Syrrhaptes paradoxus; assembly: GCA_013400615.1. NCBI lineage: Eukaryota > Metazoa > Chordata > Aves > Pterocliformes > Pteroclidae > Syrrhaptes > Syrrhaptes paradoxus. The sequence continues at coordinate 13,835 of VZTO01027652.1, forward strand.
GTATAAAGCATTAAACACAGGCAACTCAACAGAGATTTACATGCTTAACTCATCATTTAGCTGCTTAGCTAGACAGAGTCATAACAGATTTAGGGAACCCAGTGGAGAACCAGGATTCAGCTGCAGGAACCACAGGAATTCAGGGGAGCACTGAAGATGCAGAATGCTCATTATGCCACAGAGCTGCTGCGTCTGCCAAGTACTGGGCTGGGGGGGGGAGGCACATGGTAGTAGAAAAGCTCTGAAATTAATTCTTTCCTTCTGGAAATCCACAGCAGTCAAACTGCGCAGGGCAGCTCAGCAAACTGGGTCATTGGGGAAAGACAGAATTTGTTTTCTTCCTTTATCTTGTTGAAATTCAGATCCTCCATATATTAATGAAATTATGTTCTTGTATCATATCACCTTCTACAAATGCCAGTAGAAATGCCTTTTCTTCCTCAGTTTCCAGACTGAGAGTGGTTGATGCTCCTCTCTGACAATTTCTCTGTGTGGATTGTGCACAGTCATATCCAATGTGCTTAACCTTAACCATTTGCATTGTGAATGTATCAGGATTATTATCAGAGATTATTAATTTAAAAAATAAACAAGGTTTTAGTTGCTGGAAGGGATAAAATAGCCTGTACAACTGATTCTCTTTGTCAAAGCTTTCTTTTTTTTCTGGCAGAAATATTTCAGGTCCTTTAAGGTAACACTTGCAACTGGAGCCAAATAAAAACCTTCCACTAACAACACACAGCAATTCCTTCTGTTGTCAGGGCTAAATTTAAGTTACCACAGTGTGCTGGGGGAAGGTTTAAAGCAATGTCCATTACACAGTAGCAGCTTACAAACCACATCTTGAATTAAATAAAACCTAAACATGTCCTTCTGAGAAAACTGAGTACAGAAGGCTCTGTGTGTAACTCAGGAAGAATCACCGGGCTTTCATACTGACTTTGCAAGTGTGATTATAATAGGCAGATGAGCAGAGGTCAGCTCCCAGGCACATGACAGGAATGGGAAATAGTCAAGTGAAGAAACTGTCATTAAAGTGAGTGATGGAAATATTTAAAAGGAAAAAATGTTGAAGAGCAGAGCATCATTCACTAGTGCTTCATCCACTATCTAATATCTTCTAACAACATAGCACAGTTAACAAACCATACTCCTGGGACCAACAATGTGTATGAGCTTAACACCCACACTTTGAACTCTCTGCAAGGTCTCAAGGCACAAGAACTCAAATTTTACATCACCATCATAACTGAAGTCATGATCTAGCCTTGAGCCTCATTCATATAGTTTTTCTGATATTGCAAGGGTATCTAGCCATGGCATAGAAAAAGTGAGAGATTTTATTTTGCAGAACTTAGTACAGACATAGTCTCATTCACTTCAAAGTTGCAAGCATGATCAGACAACTTGTAGTCAATGTCTCACTACTCCTTTACTGTATTAGAAACTTATCTGTTAACACATGTTGATTATCTCCTTCCTAGCCTCTACTGCTCATATTTAAGTTTGAAAAGCTGCACTATCACAGTACAATTACAGAAATGCACAAAGGACAACTTATTTTGCTTAAGTTTCATGGAAAACATGGAACAGAATCCCAGGGAAGGAGTAAGTGGTCTAACAGCAGCATGTCTCAATCAAACACAAGGCTACAAAATACAGGGGTATTAAATATTTCAAAAGAAGGGATCTTCCCAGGCATAACTGCAGCCTCTATATATGGTATAAAGGTGAAGTGATGGCCTGTACCACTACAGATCACTGCTACATAATATGTATATACAAGTCCCTTTGAGATCATCATGCCACCTACTGCTGTGTCATCTCAAGAAGGATTATAACTTTGATTCTTGCTGTTAGTAAGATTTACCCATGTGGAAACTTGGATGCTTTTACTCCGTTGCCTTTCCCAGACATAAGCACAAGAAAACAGTACACAGAGGATTGGATCCTCCATGTTTTATGTATGCCTAAGCATGAAAGACTTTATGACTGCTAGAGCAGGCTTTACACATCTTAGATTTATTGACTTGAGGAACAATAACTCTTATATCAGGTGGTTTACATTCTGTAGTTTTGTAAGTGTGTTGTTTCTCATTAATACAGAGAAACCAACAAAAGAATCCACTCACTAACACTGATATTCCTTCTTCCTCGCAGTTCAAAGACATTGGTCTTTTTGAAACAGTCTGGCAAGTCAAATTCTACAACTACCACAAACGAGATCATTGCCAATGGGGAAACAGTTTTGGTAGCATTGAGTATGAATGCAAACCAAATGAAACACGCAGTCTTATGTGGATCAATAAAGAGACCTTCCACTGAAGAGATGTGAAACCAGTACTGCTGGACAATCTCCCTGAATAAAAAAAAAAAAATCTACCTTTTTAAACCAGCAAGAAGCCTTAATAAAGGCATACTGTAACGTTGCTTTGTTCCATAAGGTTCCAACAACTACGTTGTATATCCAGGTGGTGCCACTAAAATCTTTGCCTATTACTGTATTTTAAGTTTACCATGGCATCTGCAACATTCTTTATCTGTCATCTTGAGAATACTGTAAAGTTCATGGTAAAGAATATTTGATAATTGGGTAGAAAGTCATACCATCGTAATACTGTCATAAGTATTTGTATTATGCCCACTGAATAGTTCCACTAGATGTAACAACTTTTGTGAAGTGTTTTACTTTATTGCTTAGAATTTGGATGCAACATCACATTGGTGATTTCTGTATTTATATTTGTGTTTGCTCCTAAATCAGTGTGCTTTCTTAAGCATTTTGTCATATATGTCATCCCAGTGGACAGCAAAAAGTGTGAATTATGGTCATTTGTAGGTTGAGCTAAATGGCATCTTACTGCACTGTTGCTATTATGCTGTCATAACACAGGATTTTGAAAAAAAAAAAAAAAAAAGATACTCTGTGAGGTTTGCTAATTTACCAAATCTCTCAAAATAAGATTGTCATTAAGTTTCCTCGTCTCTGAAATTGCTTTAGGCAATGGTATAAAACGTGCTACCCTGAATGAAGGAAAAGCAATAAATAAGTTGTGGCTATCAAAGACATCTAACAACATGGCTAATTCAAGATCATATAGTATTCTTGAAAGATATAGCACCCATAATTTAGTTCTTAGGAGTAAGAGTTCCAATGGCAATCTCCGTTTTTGTTTTAATTACATATTGCTCAAACCAGTGAAATCCTACAAATCAGTTTTCTTAAGCCTGACCACTGTATGATATCAAAATTGACAGGATTTCTGACCAACAAACACTCAGCAGTGTGAAGAGTGCAGATCCCAGTGCATGTTTATACATGTATTGCACTCTTTCAAATAAAGATAAGGATGTAAGCATTTGTACAGTTATGACTAAAGGTGCTACATAAACACTAGATCAGTGTTTAACACATACAGACAACAAAAACCAAACATATCTTTTCTTTCAGTAAATAAAGCAGGGAAACAACTACACTGTCCCATCCCCAACCTGGGCTGAAGTAAGCTGTCAGTTCTTGCATATCTGTTATTCCCTTTGTGAATAATTTGTAAATTGTGTATGTAAATGGTAACCATGACTTTTGATCTTTGTAATAAAGAACTTAAACCAATTTATTCTCTAGTATGACCATCTAAATGAGTTGAAAATACTGTATCAAAAAAGGCAGTGGTTTATAAAGTCAGACAGCAAACGGTACTTAGCCAGTGCTTTCTGAGAATCCAGTCTGGGGTACCTCATGCTCTTTAACCAGAGTTACTGTTTCTAGGAAACAGATCCGGTGTGCTAGAATGCAGTTAATGTAATAACACTCACTAGAGCTTATTGATAAAAGTCAACTGCATTTTGTTGCACTAAAATAGTGTAGAAAGTAGAGGTTTAGGACAGAAGTGAAATACCAAAGAAATATTGTCTTCCACTGAATTATTCACCAGAAAGCTTGCCTGTTTGCAGATTTCTACAGACAAAAGAGCTGGACAGTAGCACTTACATAATATACCACTGGAACAGTGACCTAGCCAGCTGCATCTCTACTCAGAGGCAACATTACACAGGCCAATTTCCCTGTGATGAAATTCTAGATATAATCTTCTGCATTAACTTATTTCCTAGACTATAGAAAGAATTATTCAAAATGAAAAAGCTGAACTGAGCAAATTCAAATGAAATCTGTACTTCAGACAGAAGTGTTATTACCAGCACTTTAGCAGAATGTTCCAGCTAACAGGCTTCAATGATACCAGATTTCTAGCTGTCAATCAATTTTATCTCTGTACTACTAGAAAGTGATTTTATTCTGCAACAATTGGCATACATTGGTTTATTTTGTTTGTACATATGAAATGAAAGCACATCAGCAAGAAATGTGTGATACACAAGTTAACAAAGAAACTTCTGTCCTAGTAAAATTAAAATGCCTAAGACAGCTTTCACTTTGAGTTCAGCTTCTATGATATCCTTGGCCGACAGTGTCCCAGCCCACCAGCATTTAAGAAATGCTACAATCAATAAATCCAGCCTCTCCTGGCACAGGAGGGCTGTTATTCTCAGCTAGCTGGAAGCACACCCTTCCCAAGGTAAATACTCATGTTCATATTAATGCCAAGAGGGCAGCAATTTTCTCATGTCCTAGCAAGCCCCAGAGCAATTCAGCTGAAATTCAGTTCAGAGGGTAGTCAAGAAAGAGCCTGCAGATGGAGTGAGTTGCTTTTAGAAGGAAGAACAGCCAGACAAATCGTGGCTTGCAGGCTCCATATGCTGATACCGAACATTGCTGCCCAGGACCACAGCACCCCTTTCACAGACAGTGGCAACAGTAAAAAGGATGAGGACTGGTGAACAGCTTATCATGGGGAAAGTGTAAACAGTATTTATCAGCTCTTATATCCTTCTCCTGTAGAAGAGGTTTAAACATACAGAACTGTGCCATGATTGCCTTACACTATTCCTAAACAGAAGATTATTCATGTGGTATTTGTTGTGTATCCATAATATTGGCACTGATACTCTGCACATGTAAAGCAAAATAGGTGCCTTGCTCAACAAGCACTTTGCTAACAAAGCAAAAATTTGCTCCTAGTAAAGGAAACACAAGACTTCAGCCATTCCTGGAAAATAATGTTTTGAATTTCTTTCATCCAAGACAACCCTGGTAAACATTCATAAAGCTTGAGTGCTAAAAAACTGTTGCTGTGACAGTTTGATGT
>VZTO01027653.1:0-20666 GCA_013400615.1 Syrrhaptes paradoxus
GAGGTGTCAAAATCAGAAAAAAAATTATTTGGAAGGATCAGTAAGTGGAAGCTACCAAAGCATGGGTACAGTAGGTTTTTCCTGCAGGATATTTCAGCTGTCGCAGACAGAAGAGCAATGCTTCCAAGTGTAAAACAAAACAACCCTCTCCCCAACCCAAACACAATCAAAACCAAGCACCCTGACACACATAGGAAAGTGGTGGAAAGGAGAAGTTGTTACCTCAGGTATCTGAAGTGCTTTATGGTTTGCCGTCACTACTTTAGATAACCTCTGTATGTGCTCATGAAGGACCCTGCAAACAAACACAAAAAACAAGAGTGAGAAGTCAGCAGCAGCCAGCCAGTAGTCCCCTGGGGCTTCCCACTAGTTTTCAGTTTGATACTACAAGAGAGATCTTCAGGAACACATGCAGCCACGATGGTCCTTCAGCGAACGGACACTGGGTCAGGAAGGGATGCAGAGGACTTTGCCGTACAACCAAGTACAACCACGCAGCCAGCAGAGCATTCAAACCGCACACGTCCTAAACCACAAAAAAACCCCAAAACCCCAAATGCATGGAAAATACTGCACCAAAACAGAAAATGGAAGGAGTGAGTCCTGAAGCAGATTTTGATCATTCTCTCACGTACGCACTTGCAGATCTGGAAGTCCGTATCCCAAGTCATTACATTTACTACTTTATCCTGTTCTAGCAGTGTGTTGCAAACACAAACTTTTGCACATGATGCTAAAGCACTTCCTTGTTCTTTTACAAAACATTCTGAAAGAAAACGTGAGTTTGTGCGGCATGGCTGATTCAGTCAGCCTGTCACATGAAGACTGCACAGCTTGCATCTGCGCCAACTGCAAAAGAGAACCCAGGTACTTCAAATTACATTAACTTACTGGTCACGCAAAATATCTCCATCCTGATTAGGGTAGAAGGCAAGTTTGAAAATACGATTCATTACACTGCGTTCTATAGCTAATTGTGCGTCCTGAAGCTGTTCTTCACTGGCATTCTGCCATATGGCATCCTGAGCCATAGCCCCATACAGGAACTGAAGAAAATCCTCAACTTGGGCTGTTTTATCGTCTGCTGCTGTGAGCTTCTGGAAATCTGATAAAAAGCAAAGGGTGAGAACATCCAGTTAAGTAAAAAACATTATTTCTGATAGATTTGTCTAGAAAGAGCAGCGCAGAATCTACTTCACACTTCTTGCCAGGCAGCACTGAGGCTCTCTTTTGCCAGTAAGGGAAATACAAGCATGAACACTTGAAATAAATGGAGGAATTAAAGAAAAAGCATAAAGAACACATTTAGCAAAGCATATGGTCAAAATACTCTACTTGATACTCTGTTAATTGCTTCCTCTGCAGTACCAGTTCCTGTGCCTTCTTTCCACCCACCCACAGAGATAACACCCAGAACCATCACCAGAACAGGCGCTGCGTCATCACAGCGCACGCAAAGTTGTCAGATGCTGAAAGTGGCGGGGCAGGCACGAGGGAATACAGCAAAAAAGCCCACGTGTGCCATTTCCTAACCCTACCTTTATTAAGTATGCATAGTCACAGCATTCATATTTATCGACAAAGTACAGAATGAGCGATGCAGCCAAGCTAATGCAGCATGACCAAATCACTGGCCATTCATTGGCTTCATATTTATAGCACTCTGCACCAGGAGACAGCTGCCACTCACATCTGCCAGCAGCCTGAACGCCACAGTTGCCAATTTCTCTTTTAGATCATCCAGAAATAGCTGTCTCCTTTCTGTTCAATGGAAGGGCTTTAACTCCTTCCTGGGTCACTGAATCTTATTACCAGAACTTTAATCCCAGTAGATGCAAGTTCTCATACTCGTTCCAGCCTATTAAGGCACATTAAATAAGCAGCACTGCATGCTCCAGGAGCAACAAATGACTCCAGATTTCTTATGTACTTCATTAAGTCAGGTATGTGCATAGAGTACACAGAAATAGTTTAAATGACTCTGTTTCGACAGAGTTGTCTTCCTGGGGGCAATACCCCTCATGCTACGGTATTTTTGAATCTTTGATTCGTATTACTATTCCTCGTGTCTTCCAAGGTACAGCCACATGTTCTGCACCAAGGACTGAATGTTGCAACTTAATTTATCATTTCTCAGTAGATCTACAATAATGAATGGTATTCAAGCTTCTTCCACAGGGCAGATGCAAGATAACAGGATGTAGCGTAATTCTTTTAGGCCAAGTGAGGTCAAATTACCTTCATTCCCTTAGCCCACGAAAAATGCAGACAGCTACTGTGGCTTAGCTGCCACAACATAGCGTTAAGTCACAGTAATCTGACTATTTGAGCCCCTAATTCACCAGCTGAAATTAAAACGGTTTTAGGAATCTGCTCCTCAGATCAGAAATTGTATTTTAAAACGTTAGCCCTACCCAGCATCTAAATATGGAGTAAAGGAATATCAACATTCCACAGTCTGCATGCATCTCACCTTGAATAAACTCCCTGATTTTCTTTTCTTTGCTCTCTAGCAGTAACCTCACACACACTGTAGTGAAGTATCTGTTGGCCACTTCTTTATCTCGCAGAACTCTCTGCAACAGCCTTTCCAAGTGTGCTTGTGTTGTTTGCAGGCCTTGGCGACATCGAGTTAAATAAGCGATATATGGAGCTCTTTTCCTAAAACAAAGAGCACTCTACATTAGATTCATAACAAACACAGAGGGTGATAGCTTTATACACTGGTAAGTTGTAATGCAAGAGGAATCTTCAACCTGTTGTTTTTAGAACAAAGACAACACCTGAATTAAGAAGTACCCTCTTACACAGATTCCTCTGACCGAACTCATGTCCTTTCAGCACTCCAGAGTGCAAGACTAAAGCAAATTCCAAACAGCATCTCTTGGGTGTTACAGCTGAACATTAGCTACAAATTGATGTGACCTGAGTTTATTACTATCTGGACTGACTTAATGTCCGGGATTTTTTAAGCCATTTGCAGATAGGTGAGACAACGTCATCACTTCGTGGGGAAGCAGAGATGTAACAACCTGATTTGGAAAAGTACAATTTAAACTAAAAGGGATCTTCCCAGTCGGCTAGTGAATAAATACCCATTAATAACAGGATACTGAACAAACTACCTATAGTCCTCTGCAATAGAGGCCAGCAGCTTTCGACAGGTCCTGTTATCGAAGCGGCTTACACATCGCATCGTCTCTTGCAGCTGAGCCATCAGGTTCTTGTCTTGGAGGTTAATAGCTTCAGCTAGCTGAACTTTCAAGAAGCACACGATTTCATTATCTAATAAAGAACCAAGGAAAATTATTAAAGGAAAAGAAATGTAGGCATGATGAAAATAAACTGGTTTTGAATATGGGAAACACCTAATAGTTTAAAACAAAACTTCTGTATATTAGGCAATAAATGTTATTTCAAGAACAATTTAATAAGTCTTTGAATTTTCCAGATATCAAAGGGTAAGTTTTCATACCACTATCTTATGTAGTATTTAGAACCATTCTGAAACGTGAAGAGGACCAGCTAAGGTGACAGTACATGTATTTTGGGAGTCTACTCTACAGCTTCAGCCTCTCCCTGCACTATATCTGAGCTACTTCATTACAAAACAATTAGACCAGTTTAAGTGGCTGGTTTGTTTGTGGGGTAAGAAAGAAAACATTCTGGGGGCAAAAGGCAGCCTATGCCTTCTATGTCTATGCTAAACAGAAGTTACCAGAAATGATGCAGCACAAGTGCCATTAGATAGGAGAAAAGAAGAACTACATACAATACAAAATATCTGTATGTATAAAGAACATGTACCTTCAGGGTCTGTGTGATCTGGCAGACCGTTCCTTGTTGAATGTGTCAGCATCGGGAAGGCAACAGAATCTGCTGAACAAAGAGCCAATCTCAATTTCTTCTTTGCATCCCTTAAAGAGGAAAAATATTTTCTTAAAGTTGCTGCAAGGACTGCTTCTTCAATAAGCAGTCTCTATTTTTGTTTGTTTTTCTAATACTGCCTAAAAGTTATTTAACAAAATTCTAATACGCCAATGTTGTCAAGACCTTAGAATATCAGTTCTTTTGACATAGCACCTAGACCAGTTTCAAAGGAATTTTCCTAAACACTGGACTGCTCTGCCCTCTCAGGTTACACTACCCCCCTTCATCAGTGGAAACACAACAGTCTGAGATGCTTAAAACTAAAAGCACGTAAAAGTTCATAACAGAGTCATATCACGATTTTTGTGGGAACCAGTCACATGGCTTCAGCTTTTAATTCTGCTTTGTGGGTAAGATTAAACCTGCAAATGTATTTACCTGTAGGAGAAAGCTGAACTTTGTGGCTGTGCTACTTGACTTGCAGAGTCGGGGAGATCATCTGCAGACATGTTCTGCAAAGCCTCATCACGTGGAGAGTCATGCATACTCTCACCATCCCCAATAGCCTCTACGGAAATGAAAGAGAGGAGTCAGAAGAAGAAACTAGACTAATATTCTGTATTTTCTTCTTGTTATTCTAATCAGGGGGGAATGGAGACAGCAAATAAAACAACTTGTTCTGAACACGTGAAAAAAGTATATCAAAAATATACAATCTACAGGTCACTAAGAAGAAATTGGATCAGTTTTGGAAGGAAATATACCTCTTCTGTATCTATTAAAAAAACAAAACCAAATAATGGTAAGAGATGTGCTATTAACAAACCACCACCTAAAATGGCAACATAAAAGAGCTGTCCTTGGAATACCGATTTAATTCCCAGTTTCTGAGGGACTGTCCCACAGATGCTTTGACAAAATGTTCCTGGTTTAGAGCTCACGTTGTTCAGCTGACAGCACTAACACTGGTCTAGAATACAGAAGTGTTTTCATCTTTTAGGAGAAGAACCTACGTTGGTAACGACGATAAAAGCCAGGTTCTCACCTGCACCATCATAGTTCACTAGAGCTCCTTCACTGGGACTGCTTCGCTTAATTGCATTCCTGTACTTGTCCAGAATGTCCTCCGCCGCTTGTGCCTGCGCACTGAGCCTTGGGCTGGGATCATCTGAAAAGACCGTTAAAAACGACAGGAGGTGACCTTGTATTGTGCCATCTAAAAGCAAATACAAACATTTAGACCTCCACATTTGAACTGTTTTTAGCCACATCACACAAATAGCTGCTTGTGTTCCATGTAGCCACAATTCAAATATATTTATAAAGTCTGAAGCAAAAGCAGAAAAAAAAAAAGTACAACGAAAGCGAACAAATAAAGCCAGACCCTGAGCATATTTGTACTGTAGACACGAACGGTTCTGGTATATTTGAAGACTTCGAGAAATGATTAGGCAAACACCACCCAGGCTCAAATCATGTTTGATTTGGCACTCAAGTAATTGCTCCAGGAATGTGTCTGAGGCTATCCTTACAGCTCAGCTATGATGAGGACATGAAGCATGACCATTTGAAAACAGCCTTCAAGGCAAGAAGTCTTTATTCACTTTCTTATTCGGAAAGCCAGTTGTGAACGTTAACTACAATACTGTACACCGTTCTGCTTGTGGCCAGTACGGACCTCTAGAGGGCATGTTGCGAGAGAAAATTACTGTGATGATACTACTCACATACCTTGAAGTGTTGCGTATCTGTCAGGCACCATGTCATCTTTGTCTTTTTCTTGTTTTTCTTTCTTTCTAAATGGAATAGGAGCTGAAAATGCAAGGTACCTTGTCAAAGACTATTGTGAGATAATGGCCAGATCGAAGAAACTTTAAGAAAGTGGCTAATGCAGAAATGTCATCAAATAAACTTTAATAAAAGCATAAGCCAAAGTCTGATTTCCCCTCATGTTGTGTTACAGGAGATATCCTAAGTTATCAGAACCCTTCAACTAGCACGCTACCATTCGCAGAGAATTAAGACCAGCTCTCAGTGAAGCTGCAATGACGTTAACACCGCACAACCACGAAATGACTGGCCTCGCATAAGGATTCCAAGGGTACCAGATGATTACGGTAACACAACGCCTAACCAAATTCCTTTTGGCTTACACAGCTCTTTACAGGTACTGCATACTTTGTATTTCAATAATTCTCTCTCTACTGCAGCACTTGCATAAATAAAGGCACAACAAAGGCAGCATGCACTCTTACTGAAGTGCCAAAACCAGACAGACACGATCCTCCCACCTTTGGGCATGGCAGATGCAAAACGTTTCCTCCACCAGGGCTTGTTTCTGTCAGACTTCTCATCATCACTGTCTTTTCGGTCTTCAATCTGTAGAAGGGCAGAGTCTACATTTGAGTATCTACCATGTCAAGTGTAAAGACAGAAAATTTCCTTGACATCAGGTTATGCTACATTGACTGTAAAAGCAGAACTACAGCAGAGCACAGAAAGCCACAGCAGAGTGAGAAATATCCCTCCTGAAGATGGCAGCCTATAAATACAAAACTAAAGACATGAAAAAAACTTCGATTTCACTTATTTCTTCTTTAAAGAAAATTACTTTTTAGGATGTTGCAGCATTTCAAATTGAAACACTACAACAAATCAATTTCTGAAGTCCCATCAAATCAAGTAAAACTCATCCAGTAAATTTAAGAGAAGCCAGACTCGTTTAAGCCACTCTGAACATCCGCAGCTTTAGCCTGTAAAACATCAGTGGCCAAGGTTTAAAAGGTAACAGAAGTGCACTGCAATTCCTTGGCTGAACACATTTAATACCAGCTTGCTGGCATCAGAGGCATAACTAAAGTTGGCATGCTAGAAAAATATAAAATTATAAATAGAAGCCTTACCTCTCCCCTCGAGGAGTCCTTACTGGGAGATGAAGACGATGACTGAGATGCAGCCACCAGAACAGCTGCTCCCGTGTTGGTGGGCATGGGAAGCTCCCTCTCCTCATTACCAGGACGCCTGTTCCACCCAGGATCGCTCATAGGTCTCCGCACTGATGATACGATATCCGAGCTCCTGCTGCGGACCAGCCTTTCTGGGTAAGAATGCCTCTGCTTGAATGCTTCTAAATCCGCTGAAATTAAACTGTGAGATCCGAAGTTTGGTAATCGGGCCTCGTTACCTCCCATAGCTCCTTCCAAGATCGGTGGATCCGGTGGTGGATGAGAGGGTCTTGCATAGTGTACTTTAGGCCTTACTACAGCTGATGCACCTGTGGTCACAAGCACAAAAGCCACACATGTTTAAGATTCTTCCAAACTATCTGGGACTACCATAGAAGCATTGAAAATATTTTTTAGAAAAAGCTTATTCATTACAACTCACCCTCATTTGATGACAGAGGGTCAAACAATGCAAGCAAAGAATCTGTCTGAGAAGGAGGAGATGTCAACTGACTGGCTCCTGGAACACAGGGGGGAAAGGTTAGCGCTGTGACAAGAACGACCTACAACACAAGGGACAGCCCTCCGTAACAGAAGTTTACAAAACATACTGCAAGATATTTTTAAAGATATTCTTATACGTAAAAGTCTCTGCCGTATGCTGAACTGATGAATTACATCACAAAAAGTGGGGAAACCTCGTGGGGCAAACTGATTCCAAAATGCAAGAGGACAGTCAATGTAATCAAACCAAATTAGGAAACTGTGATCTTAGATCTAGTACTCAAGCTCTAGTGCTATAAAGTACTGGAGACTCTTTGTCAAACAAATACAGTACTAGCAAATGTGGAAAATGTTAAACTTAACCACTAGAACTTTGAAATGGGGAGAAACTGTAAAATTTAAGGATTCTACAAATGTCATTTGTGAGACCTCAGTTATCAGAGATTGTAATGCTCATGGACAGGTAAGGAACTTACCATGGGCTGTCTCATCCACGTCAGGACTTGTCACAGAATCTTTTCCCCCGAAGTCAGAGCTACATTCAGACCTGAGATCCTCAATCTTATTGGGAATATCTTCAGATGTTGCACTAATACCTTACACATAACAAAAGAAGCATCTGTAATACTCTTTCAAAATCCTGAAGCTGTTGAAATGTTTGGTGAACATTACAATTATCAAGTTGTAACTCACAGCAGCAGCTACAGACATTCTGAATTTCTGTACTCATCTAAAATAAGATTTTATTTCTGCTCTTCAACTGTTTTAACATAGCCACGAATACACTTTGACAGTGGGTGTTAGACACTTCTCTCTGTTAAATACTTTGCAGAAAACTAAGAACTGAAGTAGATATATGCTGATTTACTTAAACAAAAACCATTGTGATAATAAAACTAAGTGCAAGAAAGTTATGAGTTTCTTCCAATTCAATATTCACTGCTGTCGTAGCACAGAGTACTCAACACTCTGATGCCTTCTTTATTTTTTCTGCAAGATGAATGGAGAATTACTGCTCTGAAAATTCCAGAGTGAGTACAAAAGGTTTTGGGTGAAATGATGTATAACCAAAGCAAGTGCAGCAAAGCGGATGCTGATCATGTTCTAACAGAGCAGCAAGTTTTCAGAGACAAATAAACACACCTGATACAACGCTGAGGCCTGGTGTGCTGGGTCGAGAACTGACCTCCCTCACATCCGTGTCATCTGATGTGCTACCCAGCCCAGAACAGCTTTCCAGTTCTTGTAGTCTTTCCTCCTGCTTTAAGTCTGGGGCCTCTGCAAAAGTGAGACAACAGAGAGTAGAGAAAAAAAAGTATCCTTACTGAGTGCCATGCTTCCTTAATATTCACATCCAGAGGGAAGGGGGGTATGTGTTGATTTAGTCCATTCAATCCTAAGCTAACTCAACCACTCCAGCAGGAGTTTCCCCCTGTACAGAAGGCAGGGCCCTGCACCGATAGCAATGCTCTATTTGCACAGGGCATTCTAAGAAGTTTTTACTGTTTTAAGTATTGTATTTCTCATGGACAACAGCATACAGTCAAATTTTCATTAACCTGTGATCATAAACAGCCTCACTTAACATCACAGCAAAGGAAAGCAAACAGAAGTTTGCTTTGCAATCCCTTCTCTTTCTTTTTGGCCCTTAAGAATTTCTTAAGTAACAGTAAGTCTCTCACAATGCTTTCCACCTCTCTGCCCAGGAACAGTTTGTCCTTTTCATACTGAAGTATTCACAAACAGTAACTTAACCTAGGACAATAATTTATTGAAGAAAGAGAGCAAGAGGTTGTTGCTTTGCATTATATGCCCCTGGAAGAGTCTTGATTCATGCTACAGAAATAAACACAAACTGCACGATTCTGACCTGAATCACTCGGTAACACTTCCACACTCCACGCCTCACTTGTGGTTTCTGATATAGTTGAACCTGTGCAGGGATCAAGCAACACGGATCCTGAACCTGGTAAACACAGCAAGCTGCCTAGCATGTTCTCTGCAGCTGCACCTGCAAAAGTAAAGCCAAGCGTATAGCTAGATACAGGCTTCCTGAAGACAGCTCTAACAAAAAACAACAATAAGAACACATTTCAAGTGTCCTTAATAAAGTAATCATGAAAGACAATGTCGAAAAGATAGAAATGAGCAACCAAATATGATACAAGCCATGCACGCAAAACCCTTGTACAGAAAAGCTCCAGTTCAATCAGTGAACACACACCTATTTAGAAAGGGAGGAGGGTTCTGCAGCCTCACTATTTGAGAGCAAGCACAAAACATTTTAACATACCAGATGTACCACCGAGTTACCTGCTATTTCTTGCAAACGATCTTCATCGATATTTGGATCAAAGTCACTTCCCAAGACATCTGTACTCCAAGTTTCGCTCACAGTCTCCGATATATCTCTGTCATCAGTCAATCCCATCATGTCACGGATTTCAAATTTACGGAGCTTGTCATCAAGATTATCCTGAGTTGTGGCTATGTAAAAAACCAAAAAGTTCTCATTTCTTAAAAGGCTTCTCCAATTACTTCTGGTTGAAATTAGGAAGAAAAAAACAAAACAACCCTCTTATTCTGTCAGGTTAGACAGTGTTTTAAAGAAAGGCCTGTAAAGCACAACTCTACTATTAACAGATGCTGCCTGAAAACAGCTTTAAGCACATTTGAGACAAATCTTAAACTACACATGGTGACCCATCAACCAAACTGACAGACAAAATGAATAAAATTCAGCACACTATCACGAAACCAATACAATTCCTGTAAGAAGAACTTATCAGGAAAAAGCTGAGGCTGGAAGGAACCTCCAGAGATCACCCAAGTCCAAACCCTCTGCACCTGCCTTGTTCGTGCTCTAACAGCTGCAGAGCCTCAACGCCGTTGCTCCCGGAGGGGCCTGCGCCAAGCTCTGACACTGACTCCCCTTCTAAATCCAAAGATGACACAGAGTTGGAGCGATTTGAAGGACCTGTGAAAACAGATTTTACTGTAAATCTAATTTGAATAACAGTTCCTAAATATACAGCATTAACAATCCAGGACAGAATTAACTAGAAAGATCAAAAGAAATGAAGCAGCAGTTTCAATACAAAACACTGAATTGATGAACTAAATGTACATTCACTCTAGTCTTGATCCATATCCTTTAGATGCTTAACCTGCACTGTGATTTGTACTTCCTATGTTTAGAGTACTATGCTAATTCTAATAATCTACAAACAGATTGCCAGAAACGGCTGGAATCTCACCATTACCATACATAACTGTAACTAAAACATCAATAAAGTCTTTGCCATTAATTTGTCCATGAATTTGTTTTATTTTGAGGAGAGAGATAGTAAAAACTAAATTATGGAAGTTACACAAAATAATGCATGCTTAGTGATCTGTACAAACATCTGCAACATCACAAACAAACCTCTGCTTTGTTGTGTCTGAGGTTCATATAAAAAAATCGTCCAGAGCCCCAAAACTATTCCGAGATACCTAACAGCTTCAAAATGGCAAAGATGACATGCTGCATGGAACAGAAGTTCCCTTTATATTTAAGAGGAAAAGAAAAAAAAAAGGGACAAAACTTCTTCAAGACTTAAGTAGCCCTTCACCTTCAGATATTCCTTCCAGATTATCACTGCAGAGGGAAAAGCGCAAGGTTTTATCAGGTTTACCATGGAGTTTGTTTTCATCAACGGGGACATCTCCTTGTCCGCCATCTGCAAGCTGCATATTTAAGACCTAGAGAGTGGGGGAAAGAAACAAGACTTCCTTAAAATAATTTATATTTTGGATAATCAAATAGTAAACAAAACATTGCACACATTTTTTTGCATTGTTTTCCCTAGATGTTAATGGCACAAGCATATTTCTAACATACTGTCTGAAAAAAGACAGCTATCTCCAAAGTCACTGCCTTGAGAGAATGTAAAATAACCAAGGTGTGAACAGAAGGCAAATCCTGATAATAGTGGAGCCACCGCTCCCTCATGCCCCCAGCAGAATAATATAATATGGAAACTGATCGTTACGAGGCTGCAAAAAGAGATCATTTGAACCACCAGGCAAGGCAGCAAAGATGAAAGCAGAAGCTGTGCTACAGCTGGCGAAAGGCAGGGCTGTAAAACCAGCCTCACCCCAAGTGACAGAATCTGAAGGTATTCACGGCAACACGACCACAGCTCTGTCCTCGCAAGAAGCTGGGTCTGCGCAGTTCTAGTCTGAGCTGCCAAAACCGTCAGGACCAGTGTTCCAGTTCTGTCATCCACCTGTGCCACTTGATCCAAGGGACAGAGCATGCAGAGAAATAACTGAATTGGTTTCTTCAGGCTCAGAAACAACAGCCTAAGTTTGCTCTTAAGCATGCTCAATGGCAAAGCCTCCTCATAAACCTGCCAAGTTCATTTTTCCCATGTTAATACACTGCTTTGCACACCTTGCAGATATACTAAGTGAGGGAAAAAAACTTCTAACAAAGAGAAATCTGAAAGCTACAGCCCTTAAGTAAAATGAAGTAAGGATTTTAATTCCCATTCTGGGTTTATTACCCAAGCCTAATGTCACAGCTTCATTGTTCTGAGAACATGGAGGCTGTACTTTTCAAAACATCTGAGGCCTGATAGTTTTCGCATACCTCATTTTCTGACATCATTCCTGGAGTAATCTGTGGACCTGTCCCCAAAGAAATCACCAGCACTTCTTCTGGCTGAACCTCTGGGATAGTCTCCTGGGATGATCCTTCGTGATCTCCGTGCTGATCCATTAAAATATTTGATCTACTTCTGCTACGAGTTGCTAAGAAAATATTTTTAAATATCAACATTAGAAAGCTTTTCCTTGTTTAAGGGAGGCAAAAAGACAATACAATGGAAATACAGAACGGCAACGTTTTGAATTAATAACACGCATACTAAATAAACTTACAAAATTAAAAGTCACCTTAGACTCTGAGAGATGGAACTAGGGTTTACATTTGAGTACTGAACTGTGAAAAAGCAAACTTTCAACAGAGACGTTTGGGGAAATAAGGAATAGGATGCCCTGTTTACCTACACAAACTCAGTGTATTCCAATCACAAAAAGACCCTTAGTAAATTGATTGAGAAAATTAAGAAGTTTGTTACCAAGAAAAAAAGGTCTAGGTGCCTGTGGTTTGTAACTCTGTTTAATCAATTTATTTTGAATTTTTTCTTCTAAAAAGCAGGGAAAGCTTATTGTAACAGGTGTCTCAAATGCACAATTCAACATCAGGTGGTTTACTTTGGTTATTTTGTGACTCCTTATTAGTCTTTTCAAGCAGCCTCATATTCCCACGTTTGGCACCGTGGAGGGAAAAACGCCCGCAGGGAATTAAGATCTCTAAGTACGGCAGCATGACACCAGTTATGTCTTCATTTGATCCGGGGAGGACACAGCTAAATTCTGACTATCACACAAAGGCACACAGGGTGTTTTTCAAAACTAGACGTACGTACATGAAATGAGTTCCACAGAGAAATCAATGAAGAAATCTGGAAAAGCAACTGATTGCCAAAGTAAACCAAAGGCATGCTTAAGTCATGTGTTATAAGGAAAAGTTTCACAGAGAAGAACGGAAAGAGGGCATTACCCACCAAAAGGGGTTACTAGAGTTATATGAGCTGAGAGATTGGTAGCAGAAGCATCCCAGGCAGTAATGGCTGCCAATTGCTGTCCTGGATTTCGAAAGCATTAAAATGAAACAAAAGAAATAAAAACTTTGAGCAAAACCTATTTTATACCATAAAATAAATGCTGTTGTGCCACTGTGTTATAGGCGAAAGACCAGAACCATTCCAAAGGAGAGTTAAAACAACATGGGACAGGTTAGTGGGGGGTTGGTTTTGCAGGGGCTTTTTTTTTGCCACTTTTTGGGCTCTGCATATTTTCATCCTGTCAACACTAACACCAAATCTCTCAAACAAATAAAAATATCCCATGTGGTCATATTCATGTAAGTACACACTGAAGAAGATGACCACGCTTCCTATTTGAAGAGAAAATATTATTGAAATGGAAAAGTTCAAGACCCAGAAATCCTGTTCAAAAAGAGGACAAAAACCCAGCAACCATAAATTGCATTATAACATACTAACAACTGGAATTAGACCAAACAGCAGAGAAAGAAGAAAGCTCTTCTCAGCACTTACTCTAAAAGTTCTGCTCTTTCTTTTTCATCTTCCTCCACATTTGCTCTCAAACACAAAAACTTATTCTATCCCACTAATTAACTGTCATCACTTCCATCTTACCACTTTCCTAAGCAACCTTCCCTCCCAGATCTGCTTCCCATCTTCATACTTTCCCTTTATGACCACTGCACTGGGGTGACTACCAACCACTCCAGCATTTTTCTCAAGTTCAATCTGAAGGAATGAAGCTCACCCAGCTGACATCAGAAAGGAAGGAAGCTACCTGGCTTTCTATACAAAAGAAAATTCTTCACCACCTACACAGAAGAAGTAGGAACTGAAGGTGTAGTCGAAGAGTAACCCCATGAGACGACTGAAAAAATGGCACAGAAAATGTACCAAGGTATCAGGAACCACACAAGAAGTCTGCTTGCTCTCCTTACCTATCGGCAATCGATTTTTTTTGTTAGCTGGGGTAGTTGCAGGAGAAAGTTGTGGGGTATTATACGGAGTCATTTCAAGGCTGCTGCTTTTCCCTGGTTTGTTCTGGGGTAGGTTTGCCAGCAAGTTTTCCAAAGCCATCCGATCTTCCTTAAGTTGATCGCTTGACATTACATTCCGCATAAAGCCAACCTAAAAATTTAGAATTAGTTAAGAAGAATCGCAGTGTAAATTATCAGCCTTGTTTATCCCATCTGTAAACACATGGGATAAGTTTATACAACTTCTTTCCAAGAACTTAGGATATTACCAGAGCAGTCAGCTGGCTGTATGTCATGTAAACTACTGTTCTACTCAGCCCCTCCAGAAGGTTAACAGCAGACATGGGAGGTGTTTCAACCGCACGCCCATCAATAACTACATCCAGGAAAGCAGCCACACAGCTCTGCAAAGAGAAGAACTGGTTTTTAAGTGAGAGACCATTTACTGGAGTTTGGAAAGAACATATGTAAACTACTTAATTCTTGTCATATCTCGACAGTGTAAGGTTTGCTTCCTACTTTTCAAATCTTAGGATAAAATACCACCTATCATTAAAATCACCAAAGAGCAAGCAAGGAAACCATGCAGTTAGCTTCAGCATCTCCTTCACTTCTTTTCTGCATTCAAAAGTGTTACTTACTGAAGTGTCTTCTTACAATTTTCTAAAAAATTAAACTGTTTTATCACAATTACACTGTCCCTTCCCAAAGAATCCGCTGAGCACAGACTTAAAGTGAAACAAGGAAGCAACACATAAGATCACTTTGTAATCTGATTGAATGTTACTTGTATAGTAAATGTGTAACTTTGTACGATGACTGTGTAACAGCTATAATTAGCAAAAACCTGGAAGTTACACAAGCAAATCAACACTTTTTTAAACATATGACAATACATCAAAGATCCTTAGTTGCACTGCTTCTCTGATGAAGCTGATTTCAGTATTGCTATGGATGATTCATACTAACGAAGGAAAAGCTGAACAAAAAGAAGCAAAACTACACAAAAAAGGAACAGAAGTCACTTGCACTAACAAATTACTCGGTGTTAAACCAGATTTCATACAAAAGTTGTCTTCAGAGACAAGTGTTTTCTTTAGGTTCAGCAGAAAAACCACAGACAGTAATTCAGCATTTCAGTTTAAAAGGTTAACTTGCTTTTATTTCTGTTTTGTCTTTTCTTTTAACAAGTATTATGTCAGAGTAGAAGTAAGAATCCCTGACTCTTGGTTCTAGTTCTCAAGATACTGTTCCCAGGTTTCTGCAGGATTTAATCTGCTTTTCAGTGCATGTAACCTGGAAGTTAACCGCTTAGTAAGTCCTTTGCAATGTCTGAAAAAAAGAGACTTCAGAATGATGAAGTATACGAGTCTTAGCTTTTTTTAGTCTGGACTCTTACTTTGTCAAATTTAGCAAGGTTGCTCTTCGTGCGCGGATCTCCCTCTTCAGAGCCTGTCATTGCCAACTGCTGCAGAAGTCTCCCGACCTGCAATGAAAGAGAAGAATGAAGAATAAGCATTTCAAAACAACATTGTGGTGGACCCGATTATAAAAAAGTTAAGCAAATGCCTCTATTCTAATTTTTTTTTCATTTAATACTCTGAGATATACTTCTGATCGACTTGAGTCTTGTACTTGCTTTCAGGGTGGAAAAAATGTAAGAAGCTTTAGGAAAAAAGCAGTAATTGCATTTAACAAGAAAGTCTGCACACACAGGATGCTGTGAGCATTCATACTTCCCCCCCTCCCAGGAACAAAGCATGGTTTGTTTTTACAATACATCAGAACTGAGAGTTGAATCTAGGTCATCTTAAACACAGAGATTTTAAAAGGATGTAAATGTTTTACTAAGAATGTATTGGAGGAAAAAGAAAAAAAAAACAGCTAGCCCTTGTTTCAGAGCATATATTCCTTATTAATCTCCAATTGCAAAACTCTCCATTTTAAAGAGTCGCCAACTGCAAGCTCTGCTACAACACACAAGCAGTGACACGGGAGAGGACTGCTAGTGTATGGCCAGCTCCTGCTAGTAACAGTCTAGCAAGAAAGACTCACCAGAATGAGAATCATTCGCTGTCCAGTTCACAGACAGCATTAAAAGCAGGTTTTGTCACTTGTGTGAGGAACACCCTCAGCCAGACAAGTGTTGCTTAACACCCTCAGCCCACACCTCGCCACCCCGTCATTACACCGCCCAGGTATTTGCACAAAGATGAAAACTTGTCACGAGGGCTGGGGAATACTCTAAGGTCTAATAAAACAGCAGGTGGCTACCCAGCAGAAACAGTGGTCGTTGCTGCCAGACAAGGTTTTATCAGCAAAATATTTCATTATTTTGTGCAATATGTGGCATAATATTTAACATTAGCAAGAACAGCACAACATCCATTGACACACATTCCAGAATTCATCACACAGTGGCTTTTACACTTTAGCTTCCATCCGTTTATAAAGTACATTTGCAAGTCTTCCGAGAGAGAAAGGATCACATGCTATCAATTTTAAGTCAGTATTTTAAACAAACAGATAAACTTTAGAGCCTGCCTTCTCAGTAATGATAACACAAATATTTTGTTAGCATTCCCCCTACAGGTAGGAGGGACAGTACCTCTCCCTTTACTGCAGTAATATCAGTTCAAGTGGAAAAAAAAAAAAAAGGCCAAGAACATTTCTCATATATTTTTTAAGACTACTTTAAAGTGAGCCATACCTGCATCAGATTAAATCTTGCCACCTCATTTATAGGAGCATCAGAAATGATCCCATACTGTTCTGGGTTAACAATTGCAGGACAGATGAAACACGCTAGAAGAAGATCTGTGCACATTGCTCTGACCTCCCCAACCTCCAGCCTGTCTACACACGAGAGCGTTTTGTACATTTGTGACACAATCCATCGCAAGCTGTGAGGAAAACAGTAAGTATTTTGTTTGAGATAACCAATAAATTTGTTCACCAAGGTCACCAGCTTGGCCTCATTGGAATCAACCATCTCTTGGACTCTCTGCTTGAACTTCTCTGTGCCTTTCTCTCCAAATAACTTTTCCTGCTGCGCTGGGGAGAATCTCTCAATTAACTTGTTTGGATCAGTTTCCAGGTGGTCTTCATCTTCAACCAGAAGCTGCATGATTGGCTCATGTAAAGTTGCAGTAAGAAAAAGTTTTGCAGAAAAGAGTCCTTCAGAGAAAAGTTTGAATAAGATGCTGAAGGCACAGGTGCCTCGTCTCAACAGCCGCCTCGGGTTGTCGCTTTCCTTGAGTTCAAATTCAATCAAGTACCGGAGGACCTGGAGGAGGTAGCTCTCATCCTCCTGCATGATGCAGTTGCCATAAATGGAGGTAAAGACCGTGTGAATGACGCTCTGAGTGTTGTCCTGGTTGAGCTTCTCTCCAGCAACCAGGCAGGATGCAATAAGCCTAGGGTTCTCTCTCAATCTGTTTAGGAATTCTCCATAAGCAGCTTCCTGAAATCCCAACTGCTTATATCCATCCACAAACTGCGTGTCCTCCAAGATTTTAGCATGCTGGCAACATTCAGCAGGAGAAGCTTCAGCACTTTAAAGGAAAAACATTGAAAGAGTTTAAGTAACTCTTAAGCAAACAAACTCCGTAACAGATGCCACATGTTCAATCTATTAACAAAACCACCACCAAGGAAAAAAGTCTTTCCATAGAGTTAATACAAATGATTGGCAAATTCAGGAATAAGGAGAGTTTTTTCCCATAAACCATGAACAGAAGCCAAACAAACAGATATATTAAAAAAGGCAGCTTAAACAGCCAGGTGAGTCAGAGTCCCTAGTTGAGATTTGTTTTAAAAACTTGCTGGTCTTATCATTAGTACAGCAGAGGACCCCAGATGGTAAGTGTGAAAAATCTGATGGATGTGGTGCAATTCACAGAAGTTTAGAAGCTTGTTCTGCCCAGGACCACCCCCACCTTCCCCAAGTCACCTTGTTATGATCAGTCTGTCCAAGTTAATCCTTTGCTGCTTGGAAATCCATGCTGTGCGGTACAGCTTTTCAGCCGTCTTCAGTACGTCTGCGTTGAGCCTTTGAATGAGTTGCTTTTCAGAGTTTACATACAGCCGCTCCTGCTTGAGGTGATGAGCCAGCGTGTGTATATCCAGCTTCACCATCTTGGGCAGCAAGGAGGTTACACAGTACTCACTGAAAGAAAGAAAAGCAAACAGGTGAGTCCCAACAGCTAGGGAACGAGTTCTGTCAGCCCTGATGAAGGGAGAAGCAGGTCATAAACTTACCCTTAGCAGTAAAAACTGCCGTGCCCCTTCCAGGCTAGCACATTAATGTGTTCTCCCAAATGCACAGCCCATCGCTTAATGACTGAGTCACTCCTAATGCAAGGTTTGCTAATTGACAATTTCATTAACCCCTTGCTACGTCAGCACATCGGGGCACTTGCACAGCAGTGAACGATATTTTCAACTCCCACTGACAAACTGCAATAGTAACAGAGCACAGCACCACAAAACCCTGCACCTCACCTCCCCTACAGAAGGGAAGAAACTGGCCGTTACTGGGAGAGATGTGGCCATTGCTACAGCCCAGGTGACACAAGCTCAGGGGGATGAAGAGGAGTCCCACTCCCACTTGCTGTCTGGTGAATAAGCAAAAAGATTTCTGCGCTTACTACTTTGTGCTGAAGCACACCCACGTAACGCAGCAGCATCCAGCTACGTGGGTGTGCTCATCTCTGGCCCGTTAACACAGATGACCTCTCTCGCTTGCGTATAAGAAGCACCAAGCTCCCCATACTGGTCTTTTCTGCTAGAAACTGTTAAATAATAGTAATGCTACTACTAATTAAAAAAAACAAAAATCAAGGAGTATGAATACCCAGACAAGGCAGAAGTTGGAAATAAGTCTGGAGACTGCTCAACAGTAGAATTTATTCAGAAAAAAAAATCCTTAAATGTTTAAATTCAGAAGACTATTTCTTTGGGCCACAATCCAAAACTGAAAGGACCGTAGGCTTTCATAGCACACCAGGGAGAAAAATCTACACAAGCCACTGTTATGTCTCAATGTAACATCAGCTCTAACTTCCTATTCAGAAAACATCTTTGTTACCAGCTAGCAGCTAGATAAACACAGAGCACCACATCACTCAAAACAAGCTCAAGGAGCTAAACATCTAAAAATTAACTCTATGGAAGAAAAAAAGCACCAATTGCATTAATGCTGACAAGGGAAGGGGCAGAATCATGCCGATCAGATTATGTTTCCATGGAATTAATGATTAACTGCTTTATGTCTTCTTCCCCACCAGAACAGCCACACTAGCTGATTTGGGAAGAAAAGGGGTTTGATGCAGATACAATCTGTAACAGCTATCTGTCAGGTACATTGGTGACGGATAAACGTCAGAGCTGCCAGGGGATCTGGTGATGGACCCTTCAAAGCCATGCCACAGTTAAATGAAAAACTCACTTCCCACAGCCTGCAGTGACTCGAGGAGCCTGGCTTCACAGAGCCATGTAGTCCGTGCTTGAGATGCTACAAATAGCGCACCACGCACCGGCCTCAGGCTCTCCCCTTTTAGTGTTTGAAAGGTCTGTGGTCCATTGCCCAGCACGGCAGGAGATGATCCTCCCTGAGGAATACAGATTAGTTCCCTCATTAGGTTTTACATTTGTTGGGTTTTCTCCAGTTTATGGAGAAAGCCTGATAACCAGGTGCACTGACAACCATCACCGCTCCTTGCGCGTGGAATTCAGTTCTTCCATCCAGAGTTTTAACCCCCCAACTGAAACCCTAGCAGAGACAGGAGATGCTGTCACAAGTCCTTACACATGAAACATCACAATCTTATCACACCTGATGGTTTAAAAGTCATTCCTAGCAAATACAGACAACCACGTATAAAATAAAAACCCCCAAACCTCAAAATCCCCCCCCCCCAAACCCAAACGGAAAAACCCAGCAAACCTAACCAGTGATTACAGCTCGTGCATCCAAAGATGAGATTAAGTGAGGAACTTCAAGGACACAACTATTCAGATGTTTTTAACTAGGACAGTCTCGGAGAAATGATTAGAAAAACAAACACTGATGTTGCTGCCAAAGTTCTCTGAGAAACAAACAACAACTTCTTGCAATAAATTTATTTTTAGTCCCAGAATTTTAGGGCTCACAAAAGAAAAAAAAAGAAAAAAAAAAACAAAAAGCATTAAACTTGACACTGCCTGCAAACACAGGAATGACTAGTTACTGGGCTATGAGCTATTGATATCAGCCAGGAAAAAGAAGTTGCATCCATAAAAAAACACAAACATGAGACCTACAGAACTACCCTCTGTCTTTTCAGGTGCTTTCCGCTGTAAGGCTGTACCTAAGGGGTGCGTGCAGTTATCAAACCTTAACAATTTCAGCTGACATTTTCCATTTCAAGGTGTCCACCCACAGGCTCCGCTTTTCTGGACAGAAAATTAGTCCAAGCGGTTCTCCTGCTTGCGAGCAAGTTTTGGGAGGGAACAGGGGACCCAGATGGGGTACCCCCTACGAAGAGCCTGTTGACTTCCCCCGCGTTACCACGCCTTTGCCTCGCCAAATTTCAAAACAAGTTTCTATTTTTGTGTCACTCGTTACAAACACATTTAACAGTAGACAAGCTGATTAAATGGCTCCTGAGGCATCTCATGTACTTACAAGTAAAGCTATTTCTCTCACTGTTTCACTTTTTTTTTTTTTTTTT
>VZTO01027653.1:26930-38360 GCA_013400615.1 Syrrhaptes paradoxus
GGGTGCGGGGGGGTGGGGGTGATGGATGCCGGCCCCAGCGCCGCCTGACGGTTCCGCTCCCCCGCAGCGTGGGCGTTTTCAAGAATGGCCGCGTGGAGATCATCGCGAACGACCAGGGTAACCGCATCACGCCGTCCTACGTGGCGTTCACGCCCGAGGGGGAGCGCTTGATCGGGGACGCCGCTAAGAACCAACTGACATCCAACCCCGAGAACACCGTGTTTGATGCCAAACGGCTCATCGGTCGCACCTGGAATGACCCTTCTGTGCAGCAGGACATCAAGTACCTGCCGTTCAAGGTACACCCTTAACGGGGATGGGTGGAGGTGGGAGGGGGACCTGCGTGTCTGGACAGAAGAGTTGGCTGCAGATGCTGTCTGCCTTCCCCCTCCCCGAGAAAGGCTGGGGTACTGAATGATGGTGCTCGTTGGAGCAGCCCTGCAGTCCTCCGGGGAGGGTTGTGGTGTGGTGATGTGGCTATGGTGTGTAGACCCCAGTTCTTTGTGTTAGCTAGCATTCAGATGATGTTATAGAGGATTTGCTTAATCTTCAGAGAAAGAAAGGCTTAGATAAGGAGGGAATAATTGATTCTATGAACTGTTGGAACAGGACAGTATACATTGTTCCTTTCAGGTTATTGAAAAGAAGGCCAAGCCCCATATTCAAGTTGATGTTGGAGGTGGACAGACAAAAACATTTGCTCCTGAAGAAATTTCTGCTATGGTTCTGACAAAGATGAAGGAAACGGCAGAGGCATACTTGGGGAAGAAAGTAAGTTCATGAATGGTACTAAGACCTTCACAGAATCACAGAATGTTAGGGATTGGAAGGGACCTCGAAAGATCATCTAGTCCACTCCCTTAAAGCAGCACCTTTACAGCACTGAACGTGGATGGGCTGGATCTGCCATCCTGAACTCTGTTCAGTGCTGCTGGCCTCTTAGGTTGCCTGGTTAAATGGGCTCAGCTGGTGGTGGGCCTTCATCTCTTTAGGGAACAATGGGCTACTTGTAAATAACCACAGCAATGTTGATAACAACATTTTCTCTCCTGCTCCTCATTCAGGTTACCCATGCAGTTGTCACTGTGCCAGCCTACTTCAATGATGCTCAGCGTCAGGCTACAAAAGATGCTGGTACTATTGCTGGGTTGAACGTGATGAGAATTATTAATGAGCCGTAAGTAGCCCTACCTGTCCTGCCTGCTGGGGAGGGGGGTGGTGGTCCTGGTTTTCTAAATGAACTGTTCCCCCTACAGAACGGCTGCTGCCATTGCTTATGGATTGGACAAGAGGGAGGGTGAGAAGAACATTCTCGTGTTCGACTTGGGTGGTGGAACTTTTGATGTCTCCCTTCTCACAATTGACAACGGAGTCTTTGAAGTTGTGGCTACTAATGGTGACACTCACCTGGGTGGAGAAGACTTTGACCAGCGTGTTATGGAACACTTCATCAAACTCTACAAGAAGAAAACTGGAAAAGATGTCAGGAAGGATAACAGAGCTGTGCAGAAGCTAAGACGGGAAGTGGAGAAAGCAAAGCGAGCCTTGTCATCTCAGCACCAAGCTAGAATTGAAATAGAATCCTTCTTTGAAGGAGAGGATTTCTCTGAGACACTTACTCGAGCCAAGTTTGAGGAGCTGAACATGGTAAGTTTAGAAAGGTAAAGTTACATTGACCTGTCAGTGTGCTGTATTTCATGGAGTATAAATAACTTCCTGCTTGCACTGAGGAGCAGGCAGCTGCTCCTTGCCAGGGTAGCTGGGGCTGTGTATATGCTCACAGCAGCTGAGGTATCGTCAGGGCTGGTCACAAGCCACTTATGTTCCTCCTCTATAGTGGCTGTCCTTTGTACCCTATGGGGGTGTAACTGGGAGAGACTGGGGGTGTGGGAACACAGTCTTACAGTCCTGTGGGGGTTTTTGTGTTCCCAGGACCTGTTCCGT
This sequence comes from Syrrhaptes paradoxus, assembly GCA_013400615.1. Taxonomy (NCBI): domain Eukaryota; kingdom Metazoa; phylum Chordata; class Aves; order Pterocliformes; family Pteroclidae; genus Syrrhaptes; species Syrrhaptes paradoxus. Next base: position 28,875 of record VZTO01027653.1, read on the forward strand.
TCCACTATGAAGCCTGTTCAGAAAGTCCTGGAAGATTCTGACCTGAAGAAGTCTGACATTGACGAGATTGTTCTTGTTGGTGGCTCTACTCGCATCCCCAAAATACAGCAACTCGTTAAAGAGTTCTTCAATGGGAAAGAACCTTCTCGTGGCATTAATCCAGACGAGGCTGTAGCCTACGGTGCGGCTGTCCAGGCTGGTGTTCTCTCCGGTGACCAAGATACAGGTAATGACACCGTGACTATTCAGTCCCTGCTCCTGAAGTGACAGTGGCTGTTGCTTTTTGACAAACAAACACAGTAGGATGTAGTTCTTTTGAAGTCCTTAAGTTTGTGCCTGTGAGGCCCCAGGATCCTGTTGGCAGTGGTGGGATGCTGTGTTTCTTTCCAGTTGAAGCCATGTCACAGTCTTACCCTTGATCTCTTGCAGGTGACTTGGTGTTGCTTGATGTCTGTCCTCTGACACTTGGCATTGAGACTGTCGGAGGTGTAATGACTAAACTGATCCCAAGAAACACAGTTGTTCCCACAAAGAAGTCTCAGATCTTCTCCACAGCTTCTGACAATCAGCCGACTGTGACAATCAAGGTCTATGAAGGTGAGTGTCACCTGTGGTGGCTGGAATCTGTCTGTAGGACTCTGATATTTGCTACTGTCCTATCACAGAGGCTGCAGATATTTTCTGGATGCTTTATCCATTGGATATCTCCTTTTGGAGAAGAGCTTGGTAACAGTGCCAGCTCCCTGAAGTTGCTCTGATCAGGCTCCTTCACCTGCATCAAAAGCTGTCACTAGAAATTTTTTAAGTATGTTGCTGGTGGCCTTGCAAAGTACAAACCAAAGTGAGGAAAAAAAACATCTCTCTTTGTCTTACAGGTGAGCGTCCCCTCACCAAGGACAATCATCTTCTGGGAACTTTTGATCTCACTGGCATCCCTCCTGCCCCTCGTGGTGTCCCCCAGATTGAAGTTACCTTTGAAATAGATGTGAATGGAATCCTCCGGGTCACAGCTGAAGACAAGGGCACTGGGAACAAAAACAAGATCACAATTACAAATGATCAGAACCGTCTGACCCCCGAAGAGATCGAGAGGATGGTTAATGATGCTGAGAAGTTTGCCGAGGAAGACAAGAAGCTTAAAGAACGCATTGATGCCCGGAACGAGCTGGAAAGCTACGCCTATTCTCTGAAGAACCAGATTGGGGACAAAGAGAAGCTGGGTGGTAAGCTGTCATCTGAAGACAAAGAAACAATAGAGAAGGTGGTAGAGGAAAAGATCGAGTGGCTGGAAAGCCATCAGGATGCAGACATTGAAGATTTCAAAGCAAAAAAGAAGGAGCTGGAGGAAGTAGTTCAGCCAATTGTTAGCAAGCTCTACGGCAGTGCGGGCCCTCCCCCGGGTGAAGAGGAAGCAGCGGAGAAGGACGAGTTGTAGATACTGATGTCTCCGAATGTTGTGTGTGTATATATTGGACTCAGGAACACTTGTTTAAAATATTGAACTCTTAATTTGGAATGTAACTCTGAATCTTCACTCGTGAGTGGAGCTGGAACCGCTAGCCCGACGTGGCTGTATACTGCTTTTCGTTAGCAGCTGCTTGATGTCTGGGGAGGGAAGGGGGTAGCAGGGGAGTGTAAATGCAAAAGGGGTTTAGAAGGATTGGCAGTGGAAGCATCCTATTTAACAACCTGGTCATGTGAGCGGGTGTAGAACTTTTCTACCTGCAGTGACCACAATAAATTTGTTATTTACACTGGACTCTGGTCTAGCTTGTGCTTTCCGTTAGAGCGCTCCCGGGGTTTGCCATCTGTTGCCCTTGGTTGGATGGGGGCTCCTGACAAGCACTGCCCCCCACCTCTTGAAGTGTGTTGGGGTGCTTAGACCCCCTTCCAGATGTAACAGATCCCCCTCAGGAAGGGGGTTGTTCACCCCAATAACGCTGGGGGTGGTCCTCTCCCTGCTTGTGCAGCTTCACCGCAGCCTGGTGATGGCTGGGCTGCAGCAGAGCAATGACACAAGCTTCAATGCAAAGCTTAACTACAACTAACACTTCCTCTAGTATTAAAAGCTATTTTTAGGAGCTTTAGACTCTCATGGGAGACAACTGACCAGTTTTTTGAATGCAGAAAACTAGTCTACACCCAATAAATGTTCCTTTAAAAACTTGAACTCATTCTTTCCATGTGGCTGTAATCCTTATCCGATCCATGGGATAAATTAAACTGCACAGAAGGCGCTTTGGTGGTGCCTGCTCTGCTACCTCTGTAAAACCACTTAGCACCTTTTCCCTGGGCTAGGGGGATAATTTTTTCTGGGTTTTATTAATTTTCAAAATAGTGAAAGCTAAAGCTCAAATCTTTCCCCCAAAACCCCTTGTTTCCCTAGAAGAGGGTTAGCTTTGCAGACAGAAGTGTTCCAGTAGCTCCAGGGTGTGGGTTTCTTCGGGTGGAGAGTGAACAGACAGCACAGACCCTTCCCCGCTCTCATTCCAGCAGCCTGGGGTCAGTGGCTGGAGCTGTTCTGAGGGAACACCTACAAAGAGTCTGTACCTTTGAGGGGGAGGATTTCTTTATTGGAAAGCATTAACCCAGCAGTACTCTAAAAACTGCAGTGCGGGGCCGTGGCCGTGCTATTCGATCAGGCTGACAGCGCAGTCCCTGTGTATCCTCCCCTGTGCGTCCATCCCACCAAATACGAACAGCAGATGCACGGCTGTGTCTTCAGCACACCCCTCCTCATCTCGGCTCTTCCGGAGAGGGTCAGCTGTGTCACCCGCTGCCACAGCCGACTCTTCCCCAGCTTGGTCCTCCCAGGTGACAGCTTCCCCATCCCCGCTCTTTCCAGCGCGCCAGGGGATGACGCACATGGCGTGGTCCAGTCTCCCAGCAGGCAGAGGGGAATCAAACTGCAGGAGCGTCCACTGCTGCCTCTCTGCAGTGCAAAGACACATTCCCATCTCTAAATGGAGCTTCACGGATGTGCAAAGCACCCTGGAGCAGTGGCACCAGCAATGACACCAGTTTTCAGCACCTAGTCTGGCAGTGGTGCAGCTCCAGTGCAGTGACACTGACTGCAGGGGGACGAAGCCCAGGAACCCAGGGGGTAATTAACGCATTTCCCAACAGAGCAGCAATTACCATTGCGCAGCCGAGAGAGGTCTCCCTACCTACGTGATACTTGTACGTGGTATCTAGTGCCCCGTCTGGACCTATTCCACCAAAAATGTACACGTGGTCTCTGAACACGGCAGAGGAGTGGGATGCCCGTCCTCCCGGGACATCGCCAGTGGCTGGTACCTTCACCCATCTCATGTCATCTGTTGGAGAAAAAGATCACACCTATGGTTATACGTTATAAAAAACCACAAGTTCTGTTGTTTTAAACAAACAGGGCAATATTTTAAGCACTTAAGAACAATGTCCCCCAAAATCAGAACATGCCACACCCCAGCTACTGCTGTGCGGCACCTACAGCCGTACTCACCGATATCAATGTAGAACAGATCATCGTAAAAAACATCACCAGCCAACCCGCCGTGCACGAAGAGTTTGGTCCCAACTGCAACCACAGCGTGTCCGTGCCGAGGAGAAGGGGGATCACCGCCAGTATCCGGCTGGGACCAGGTCAAGGTGGCTACGAACAGGAGGACACGCGCATGAGGAGGAAAACTGGAATCTCCACATGAGTGACCCCAGGGCCCCGCTGAGGCTTCCACCCCAGCAGGGTGAGGGGAGAGGCAGTGCCACGGCGTACAGCCCAGGCAGGCGCTCCGATGGCGCTCGGTGTGCTGCTCGGGTCACCCAGCAGCAGGAAGGTTAACTCAGACTGGAGAGCAAAGCCGTTCTGGCGCACACGGGGCCGTAGGAACGGACAGGAGAACTCCAACAGCCCGCGAGCAGCACAGGGCAACGCCACCACGGAAAGGACGTGACAAGCCATTGCCACCTCCCACCGCGTCCTCATCCCAGAGCTTCACGCTGCCATTTTCACCCACGTTCCCAGTGACTACACAAAGGCACGAGGCACAGCGAGGAACATCCGTTTAACCCTGTAGCCAAAGCAGGGGCCCAAGAGTCACATCTTTGACTCTGACACACAGACCTCCCGCCCGCAGAGGATGGACTCCACTGGTAATGGCCCTTAGCGCATCCGCGGGTACCTGTGTCAAACACGTGAAGCTGCTGGTCCTTCACCGGCTCTGCGCCTTTCTTTCCCCCTCCGAACACGTACAGACGGTCTCCAATGGCTGCTGAGGAGCTGTGAAACGTCCTGGGCAGCGGCCGAACGCCGCTCACCTCAGGGCTCTCCCAGGTTCCTGTTTCTAATTAAGACAATTGATGAACACGGCGATGGTGACCCAGGAGCGGGACAGCACACTCGCCCCATGGCCCTCGCGCGCAGCAGCCACCGGGAGCCTGGCGGCGGCTCCCCACGCCCGCAGCTCCCGCAGCTCCGCGCCGGTGGATCCGCTCCGCGGGCACTCACCCAGGTCCAGCACCTGGACGCAGCCCCGGTTCCCCGCCGGGTGGGCGCCGCCGAAGACCCAGAGGCGCGGGGGGGCGGCGGGGGGCAGGAACGTGGCGTGTTCGTAGCGCGGCCGCAGCCCGCTCCAGCCGGTCGGGAGCCAGCGGTGAGCGCCTGGGGCAGGGACACGGCTCAGCAGCGGCCCCGGCACCCGCCCCGGCCCGGCCCGGCCCGGCCCCGGCCCCAGGCCCGGCCTTTACCCAGCTCCACGAAGTGCGCGTCCGCGAAGGCTCCCGCGGTGTCGGCGCCGCCCAAGAGGAGGACGCGGCCCGGCAGGAACAGGCAGCCATGGCCCACACGGCCGCGGGGCCGCTCCCCGCGCGGAGACAGCCGGTACCTGCAGGGGACGGCAGCGCTCAGCCGCGCCGGGCTGCACCGGGCGGTACCGGGATGCACCGGGCTGCACCGGGATGCACCGGCCGGGCCCGCGGCCCCCTCCTCCCCCCCCTCACCACCGGCCCGGCTGCGGGCGGCGGCCCGGCTCCAGCAGCGGCAGCGCCCGCGGCCCCATGCCCGGAAGTGCCGCTGCCGCCTTCCGGTCCGCGCCTTCCGGAAGTGCCCCGGACTTCCGCTTCCGCCGGCGGCCCGCGCCGCTCCCCGGAAGTGCCGGGCCCCGCTTCCGGCCCCGAGCCGCCGTCCCAAGATGGCGCCGCTGGACCTGGACAAGTACGTGGAGATCGCGCGGCTCTGCAAGTACCTGCCCGAGAACGACCTCAAGGTGCGGCCGCGGCGGGCGGGCGGCGGGCGGGGCCGGGCCCGGGGGGAACGGGCCGGGGCGGAGGGGCCCGGGGCCGGCGCTGACCCGCTCTTCTCCCGCAGCGCCTCTGCGACTATGTGTGCGACCTGCTGCTGGAGGAGTCCAACGTCCAGCCCGTCTCCACGCCCGTCACCGTCTGCGGGGACATCCACGGGCAGGTAACGGGCGGGCGGCCCCTCCGCCGGGCCTCCCCGAACCGCCGGGCCCTGCCCAGCCGCGCCCGGGGTGGTGCCGGGGCCCAGCTCCCGGTGCCCGGCTCCCGGTGCCCACCGGCGGGCGCAGCCCTCACGCCCCTGCCTCTCCCCGCAGTTCTACGACCTGTGCGAGCTGTTCCGGACCGGCGGGCAGGTCCCCGACACCAACTACATCTTCATGGTACGTGTGCCGGGCTCGCCCTGTCTCTGGGCTGATGTTTAACGAATGAGTTTAAACTCCTCCTGACGTGCCCGTTGGGTTTCAGGGCTGGTCTGGGAGCGCTGCCCTCGCCTCTGCTGTTTGGCTGCTCCGAGGGGTTTGATTTTGTTGAATAAAGTCGGAGTGTTGCGGTGCGAAGGGGCACACAGAGCCCAGGCGGTGGCACAGCAGCTCCCTGCCTGAGCCGGGGTGTCCCGGGGCTGCGCCGGGCTGTGTGTCGGGGCAGCACCTGGGGCTGTGGCAGCAGCACGTCCCTGCAGAGCTGGAACCCCGAGTGCCCACAGAGCGTGTGCTCATAGATCCAGGTCCCAGCTTCCCTTCAGCGTTGGCTCCCTGTGCGCCGCGGGAGGTCTGGAATGGACGTGTCACTTTGCGTTTTTCCGTTTGACTGTTTCTCCATTTACGAAGATTTTTTTGACTTGCAGGGTGACTTTGTAGATAGAGGTTATTACAGCCTTGAGACTTTCACTTACCTGCTCGCACTGAAAGCTAAGTGGCCTGACCGTATCACGCTGTTACGCGGCAATCATGAGAGCAGGCAGATAACACAGGTGTATGGATTTTATGGTAAGTCTTTATCCGAACGATTTCTGAGTGGGGCTAATGCGTAATAACCCAGTCCAGCGTCTTTCCCTTTAGAACCTTGTTCTGCCTGCAGCTCTGCCAGGGGCTCAGTAAAACTCGAATGTTATCATTTGTTAACGTGGTCGTTGTGTTTGTGAGGTAGAACTTGGTGTTTTCATCCAGATCTTGCTGCTCTGTTCCTTCAGCGTCTGGGCTTGGTGTTTGGCTTTTGGTGCCACGTTCAGTTTTAGAGACAGAGCCTACGTTGACACAGCCTGTGCTTTGGCATCTCGCAGCGAAAGGTTCTGCACAAAGTCGGGGTGTTGCTGTAATTCTGCTGAAGCTTCAGTAGAACTGAAAATCTCTGTGACACCCAGAGTTTGTGTGGAAGTCATTTATTGTCAGCAGTGAGCATCTGGGAAAATGCCCCTGGCAAGAAATAAGGGGCAGAACAACTGTTTGAAAAACAGAGGGAATTAAATTGCTTGGAAGCTTCTTGTTCTGTTGTGTTCTGGGGTGTTGATAAAACCTGAGGAAACCCTGGAAAATATCTGACGCCTGCCACAAAGACCAGTGTCGGTAACGTCCTTTCTTTCGGATAACGTGTCAATAAGGACAAATACAAACGTTCACAAGTTGCTTAAGAACCACCAGCCCGTCAGGTTTATTGCCAGGTTCGTGTGGTTTGAACAAAGCCACTGGAACTCCAGCTGTGGCAGGAATATCTCCAGTAGCCCTGCATTCCCCTGTGTGCAGCTGGCTCCTGAGGCGCTCGGCTGGGCTGGCCAAGGGCCGGTTCCCCGCCGTGGGGAGCAGCGAGACCCCGCGCTTCCCCCCGCTGCTCCCCAGGGCTCCTGAGAGGGTTCTTGTTGCCCGTCCAACTGTCCAAGTTCTGCTGTAAGCGTTTGCCTCTGATCTTGTTGTCTGAACCTCTTCTGATCCGTTGAGAGGACAAAAATTCTCTGTTCAACAGATGAGTGCCAAACCAAATACGGAAACGCTAACGCTTGGAGATACTGCACCAAAGTCTTCGACATGCTGACAATAGCAGCTGTAAGTGTAAACGCCACGTGACAGGAGTACGGGGGGTTGTCTGAGTGTGACGCTGGGACTGGTGACCGTTAAAGGTCACGCCGGTGGCCTTTGGGCTGGATTAAAATCTTGAGTATTTCGCACGTGTCTGTTTTTCTCCAGCTAATAGACGAGCAGATTCTCTGTGTGCACGGTGGCCTCTCTCCAGACATCAAGACACTCGATCAAATTCGAACCATTGAACGTAATCAAGAAATTCCTCACAAAGGCGCCTTCTGTGACCTCGTCTGGTCTGACCCAGAAGATGTGGACACGTGGGCCATCAGCCCGCGAGGGGCCGGGTGGCTCTTCGGCGCGAAGGTGACGAATGAGGTAACGACGCTGTTGTGTGCAGCAGGAGGTCACTGCGGGCGGGAGAGGGAGGGAAGCGCCCGGCTCAGTGTGACACTTACCCCAGTGACGAGCGGATCGAGGGCACTGGGATGGGATGGGATGGGATGGGATGGGATGGGATGGACTGTCCTTGTGAGACCGCTGCGAGGGAGTCGTCATGGTGAAGGGTCGCTCAAGGCAACTTGAACAAATGAGCCATTTGAACTTAAAAACATAAATAGAGCTGCCAGACCTTGCTTTTGAAAAGTGTAAAGCAGTGAGAGTAGCTAGCATCCCTAGGGTTTGTGTAGAATACTCTTCTAAGGATTTTGGAGAAAAAAAAATACTGTATCATTTTTCACTTTGGAAAACAGCGAGCTGACTGCTCAGGGCTAACACCCGCAGCCCTTCCCGGGCGCCCGCACTGGCTGCGTTCCGAACGCCGCCCTCGTGCCATGCGCTGTCTCTGTGGCCTTTCCGCAGCACCTCCAGGGAGGATGGAGCCTTGCGGGCGGCACGGACTCGGGTGTCACAGCTGTCACCTGTTTCCACTGCTCAGGTCTCAAATAGTTTTTTTCAGTGCACTGGGTGAAAAATCTTCTCTTCATCCCCTCTGTGGCGGGTGTGCCAGGGCTGTAGCTGGGAGAGAGCTGCTGGGCAGCGGCGTCAGCTGCTGGGAGAGAACTGACCTTCCTTTGTTTCCTTTACAGTTTGTTCACATCAACAACTTAAAACTCATCTGCAGAGCGCACCAGCTGGTTCACGAAGGCTATAAATTCATGTTTGATGAGAAATTGGTAACAGTGTGGTCTGCTCCAAATTACTGCTACCGCTGTGGAAATATCGCGTCAATCATGGTCTTTAAAGATGTAAATACACGAGAACCAAAGTTATTCCGCGCAGTTCCAGACTCAGAACGTGTAATTCCTCCTCGAACAACCACGCCCTACTTCCTCTGAGCCCCTTCCCCGCCTGCTCTCCCCCTCCCCGTGTACTGTCCCTCGACAATATACTTTTTATTGAGCACTTTGCTGCTGAAATGCTGCCTCTTGCCTTTTTTATTTTTAAATTATCTAAATTTATTGTGTATTATGGTGTCTGTAGCAACTTTTTTTTTTCCCCCTCCTTCCCCTAGACTAAACTAAACCCCCCCTCGACATTTACACCCTGCATGTAGCTCTGACCTGTTGCTGGGTTGAAACGAAACATTTTCCTTTTCCCAATCGCCATCCCCGGGGGAGCACCTCCCTTACTCAGCTTTTTTTTGGGGGGGAAACTTTTAAGAGATTCCAGCAGCAAAGTCACTGCCTGGGACGCAGCTGCGCGTCCGCTGCCCCACCGCCTCCTCCCCGCGGTNAGCGGCGGTTGGAGCCCGGAGCGGGGGTCTGGCGGCGGCATGGCTCGGTCCACGCTCTCCTCCCGTTTCCGCCGCCTCGACATCGACCAATACGACGAGAATCGCTTCGTGGAGGAACCGGACGAGGCGGCGGCAGCGGAGCCCGACGCGGGCCCCGAGGTGGAGGCGCTGCTGCGGCAGTATCCTTTGGGTCCCCACGGGTCACCGGGGAGGGGGTGGCTGGGTTTTCTCTCCCCCCCCATCGTTTTCCCGGGTCCCCGTTGTCGCAGCCGTTGGAGTCCTTGACCCGCGCCGCAGAGGGGACGCGCTCCGGGCTTTTCACAGCGCGCTGCGGGGCTGCCCCGGAGCCAGCGGGAACCCGGCCGCCAAGGTACCGGGGTGCGGGGGGGACACGGTGTTACCCCGGGGGTCTGAGCGATCCGCAGCGGGGGGTCCCCCTGGGTTCGCCCCCTTTCCTCCTGAACC
>VZTO01027653.1:38665-107696 GCA_013400615.1 Syrrhaptes paradoxus
TTTTTTTTTTTTTCCCGGTTTTATTTCCCGGTGACAAACACGGAGCCGCTCCAGCCGCGGGATTTGTACTTTTTTATAATTGTTGGATTTTTTCCAGAGCTCTTGTGTTTTTAATAAATTCCTCCGGGGGGGTGAAGAACGGAGCCCCCCCGNCACGGGTCACCGGGGAGGGGGTGGCTGGGTTTTCTCTCCCCCCCCATCGTTTTCCCGGGTCCCCGTTGTCGCAGCCGTTGGAGTCCTTGACCCGCGCCGCAGAGGGGACGCGCTCCGGGCTTTTCACAGCGCGCTGCGGGGCTGCCCCGGAGCCAGCGGGAACCCGGCCGCCAAGGTACCGGGGTGCGGGGGGGACACGGTGTTACCCCGGGGGTCTGAGCGATCCGCAGCGGGGGGTCCCCCTGGGTTCGCCCCCTTTCCTCCTGAACCCCGGAGCGAGGAGCGTTGGGTCGCGGAGATCGGCCGGTGGCTCTCGGGGCCGTTCCCAGCTCCGCCGTTCTCCCGTTTATTCTCCTTTCCGTGCTTTCGCAGGAGCAGGCGCAGGGAACGGTGCTGAAGGTCCTCACGTCTTTTAAAAGCAGTGACATCGAACAGGCGGTGAATTCCTTGGACAGGAACGGCGTCGACTTGTTGATGAAGTACATTTATAAAGGGTTTGAAAAGCCAACGGAGAACAGCAGCGCGATACTACTCCAGTGGCACGAGAAGGTACGTGTGGCGGGTGCTCTGGGCTCGGTGGGGTCCCGGGCAGGGTTTCTGCGAGAGCAGCAGCTGCTCCAGGCGCTGGCCGGTGTTGCCTTTTGTCTTGGTCTCTGCGCTGGGGCTCATTGAGCCTTTGGCACCAAAGCTTACCCTCCGCCGGGGGTGAGACCTTCCACCGTGTCCGACGACGGCGCGTCCGACGACAGCGCAGGGGCTGGGAGCCGAGCAGCGCAGTTGGCAGCGTTCCTTCAGAGCCGTGCGTTCGGCCGAGGGGACGCTCGGGCTGGCTCGGGGCTGGCGCAGTTCATCAGCTGGGGGCTGCCAGCAGCAGACACGTCACGGCTTAGGGACAGGATTTAGCAGAACTGCGCAGGAGAGGCTTCTGAGATCTCCAGAGATCCCACTGGGATCCAGAGGGTCCTCTTGCAATTCTGTGCCATGACTGTTGTGAGATGGGGGGGCAGGATGTGTCCATCAGTGATCGTTCCGGGCTGTGACAGGAGAGGGACGTGAAGCAGCTGCTGGGAGCCACTGCCCCAGGCAGGAATCCCAGCGCAATGACTTCTCCTCCCCAGCTGCACAGGTTTTGGCTGCGTCGCTGGCTGCCAGCGCTCCTCCCAGGAAAAACGATCCCTGGGAATGCTGCAGCTCCCGGTGCGGCACTGCAGCAGTGCAGCCTCCTGCTGCCGGTGTCATTGTCACAGGTACGGGGTTTTTCCTGTGATGCACCGAGACAGAACTTCACGCAAAGAGTGGCTCCAGCTATCGGCAGCTGTCAGTGGCTCTGCAGAACACGGGCAGGGCAGGAGGAGGAAATTTCTCAGGACAGCAAAGAACATGTTTCTGCTTGTTGAGGTTTTTTTTCTTTTTTTTTTTCCCTGTTGTTTCCACTGGAGCCTGTTTTCAGGGAGCCAGGGGTGGGTGCTCCCTGTGCGTGACGTTACACGCCACCACCCTGGCTGGAAGGGTGACAAGGCTCAGAGCATGCAGGCACACGTAAAGCATCTCGTCCCCTCTGTTTCGAAAGGAAGAGGGCAGGGCTGCAGCAGGCTGGGCAGGGTTTAAACCCTTGCTTGTGGCCGGCTCTGTGGCATTACCACCAAGGCGTGGGGCTTGCTCAGAGAGGCGTCAGCAGCAGCACCGGTCTGTCCTCGGGAAGGGGCCCGGCTGTCGCCCCACGTACATCAGGTTTGGCAACTCGGGACGTTTACGTGCGTACAGCGCACACGGGTTCTGCTCCGCGGGCGCCTGGTGTTCATCATTTCCTAACAGCAGCGGGTGTCTCAGGCGTTGCTCATTGTTCTCGTTTCACACCCTGCACCACCCCCTGCGCTGCCTCTGGCTCCTGTCTGCACAGTAAACACGCCTCGTTTTGAGCAGTCAGCTTTTTTTTTTCCATGATCGCATCCATCCTCTTCCAGACTTCAGAGGAAACGTGATTTACACGGAGGGATGCCAATGAAACCCAAACGAGCCCCTTCCTCCCTTCCCGTCCAGGGATACGGGCGGGGAGACGCTGCAGCATCAATGGTGCGACATCGGTTTCCTTCTCTAGATCCAAAGGATGGTTTGTGAGGTTTTGGAGAACGTCATTTTCCCTCCAGCTTGAGTGTATGTGGGTTACAAATCCTGTTTGGTTTTGTCTCCCCGTCAGCCCCTTGGTTCTCCCAGCACGGGTACAGTAACAGGACATTACAATGTGGGTTTCTGGAGCAGAGCCCTGCACTCCTCTGTCTGTTCTCAGGGCTGGCTCGCGCAGCGGCTGTGGGTAACCTCTCTCCTTTCCCGTCCCCACAGGCACTAGCAGTAGGTGGACTGGGTTCCATAGTACGAGTGCTCACAGCGAGAAAGACTGTTTAACAGATTAGTAACTTGAACCAAGGCGACGCTCGGTTTTGGACTCGGAAGAAGGAATTAGCCGAAAGGACACGGGTCCGTCTGTTAGAGATTGCAATCTACTGACAAACCACGGAAACCTCCTCGGGGAATGCTTTGAACCTTAAAGCTGGGGAAGGTAAAGGGTGTTCCTGCACAATGGGACTCTCGAGGACAGGAGCCAAGACGTGCTCCTGCTCCCAGGGTCGGGGCACGCTCCTGCCTCCTCCTCCTGGCACTGAACAGGGATTTTCAGACGCTGCTTTAACTGGACTGTGGTGAGAAGAGATCCTGTGGGTACTGCTGGCTTAAGAGGAGTTCTGTCCTTGTGCAGAATCCTGACAGCTTGGGGCGGGAGAATGTTTATGGGAATGGGTCGAAGGACTCGCTGAACTACGGGGTTGGGTTGGTTGTGAAGTGCCTGCTGCATCAATAAAGTTCTTAGATCACGCGTTAAGTCATTTACTTTTTGCTCAATCTAAGTCTGACACTTGTTGGCCAGCACTAGAGCAGTTCTAAACTAAGCACCCACCTTTGCTGAGTGCTCTCACCTCCGACTGTTTACAGAACTGCTCCTCAACTCCAGCTCCGCTGGCTGCAGGGAGACCGAGCTCAGCTGTTCCCATCAGGGCTTTGGAGATGCAGCAACTGTAACACATAATCACCCGCGGTTTGATTTTTGTATTCTTGTCCATCCTAGAAAGTCAAGAAAATAATTCAGAACCTTTAAAAACTTATTTATGTGCGAGTGCATCCTCAGCTTCTGCCAGAGTTCAGTACAGCAAGGGTTTTATCCTTGCTTTGGTCAGACAGGACACAACTGATCAGCCCCTAATGGGCTCCAGGACCCTTGGCAAGGGCGGGGGTTGTTCAGCGTCCCAGGGGCTGGGCTGGCAGGTGATCGGCAGTTTGGCACAACGGAGCTGCTGGGGGAGGCCCAGCTCCATTCAGGGTTTATCAGTTGCTGTCAGCAGCAGCGGTCCCTGGGGAGCTGATTGCGGGAAGCAGCAGCACTCAGCTCACCACCGGCCTCGCTCCGGAGAGAGGGGGCTTCAGGGCTTCACCCTGGGCAGAAGGGGGGGTTTGTTTCATGCTTTAAAATTCTCTCAATTTTAAATTGCTATAGCATCCCCCTGGAGATAACCACAACTATAAAGATTAAAAAAAAAAAATCAAGATTAGGGTTTTGATCCAAAATGTATTGCACCACAAATGCCAGTGTTCCATAACACAATCCGTATTTACAGCACGGGAGGAAAGAAATCCAATGGCCATAGAAAGGATGATGTATACCGCTGTTTCTGTACAAGGGAAAGTGCATTAGCTTTGAAATACACGTCTACACACCCTTCGCGTCTGGTATCTACAGAAAATTCAACACTTCAGCACTAGGTTAGGGAGGTTGATCCTGTACGAGCTTTGGGATCATAAACTAACATCCTGTTAGTGAAGATGTCATCTACCATCTTACGCTGTCGCTCTTCACTCCAGGCTGCTGGGGCGGCTTTTCCTGCTGTTCAGCACCAACCCTTCCAGCCAGGATCAGCCCATCAGTCATTCAGCAGCACCAGCGGGAGCAGAGCGAGTCCCACGGAAACCGGCCAGGGCCAAGGGACACGCCACAGAAAAAGATCTTCGCAGAAGTGACAGGGAGATCCTGCCCGGATTTGGTTCAGTACAGGAACAACCGATACCAACCCACTTTCTGATTGTTTTCATCAGAGCAGAGCTGTGCCCGGCCCCACGCTGTCACTAACTGCCATGGATCTGGGGTTTGGACACGCTTTAGTGTGCTAAAAAAATCCTGTTGGTTAAATAAATACAACCTAGCTCTAAACTGAGGAGCTGTGCCAAGGTAACAGGTACTGCGAGGACCTGGGGCTGGGATGGGGCTGACGAGCAGCACGGGGAGGTCAACCGGGGCACAGATCCGCAGCACGGTTACCGTCACTGTCCTCGCACGGAAGGATGCCGCCATCGTTACCGCAGCACAAGCGTGTGGGGAGCCAGCTCACAGCTCAACGGCCACCACCAGCATCACTCAGACCCCTGTCTCGCAGCAAAGCAAAGTTAAAACCTGAACAGTGGCTGTATCTCCACTAGAGGACAGGTTGAATTTTCTGGAATATATTTAATAAAAGTGTCGTTAGTAACACAAACCTCATTGTAAGAGAACTACAGCCTGCAAATTCCGTAGGGATGTAGTTTTTTGAAAATCGTCCCGTTTTTAAGAAGCCAGGCTCACTGCTGCTTCCCATTTTCATCCAGATGTCGCAGTGGTGTTGGTAACTACAGGCAAAGTTGTGCTGCCACTCCGTGAGGCAAGTGCCCCCCTGGTCCCCTTTCTCAAGGGGAGGGAAAGCAAGCTGCTCGAACCAACACTTATTCGTTAAGAGTGAATTTTGCCCTCAGAAACCAAAAGCTCACGAGCAGCCTTTCCTTTACCCTGTAGTTAGGACACAACACGTTCATAACAGTTCTTAAGCATCAGTATCTGAAATACAGAAAACCACAACCCAAGAGGCAGACGCTGTTACGGAGATTTGTTGCTAGCAGACTTGGAGGAAAAAAATTAAAATCAAAGCGTTTAGTACCAACATTCTTCACCCTTTGTCACTAGATATTTTTTTTTAAATAAAAGGTATTCTCAGTGTGCATTTACAATACCTGGAATTCAGCTTTAAAAATTTAAAATGGTTTACTGCCCCTTCTTCCCAACGCTAACTATGGTACAGACTAACAGATTAGTTTTAAAGGCGACTGAGTATTAGGTACTATAATTAAGACCATTTTAAATATTATTTTTCTTTAAGAAAAGTAAAACTGGACAACTCTAAAGTTGTGCTCTCAAATTAAATAATCATCAACGTGCAGCCTTCAGGACTGCAGGCCAGGATATACGCACCTTAAATTACACAGTGATATGAAAACCGCGAGCTATCAGTTATGTCAGTATAACAAGGCAAGGCAGATTTCTTTTTTGGTTAAAGCTCCTGCTCCTGTTCTTCGAACGGCTTTTCAAACTGTCACAGACCCAATTCAGCACTGCCAGCGGTTCTTCCCATTGCTCGCTTTCCACAGGGGACAAGGAGGCTTCCCTGTGCCCGGAGGGAACTCCGGCGCTCCGACAGAAGCTGGAGTCACCGGCAGGACAGACACGGATCAGCAGCCTGCACTGCCAGCACCGGGGTCAGCGAGGTTAACATCACCCTTTGGTGCCAGGAAAACAAGACGGATGAGCACAAGGAGCCGAATTCCATCGAGAGACCACGGAGACAACGGTGCTCGAGCAGCCCAGAAGAGGTGGTTCAGCCTGGAGTGGGAATTTCTCCTTGCACAGTATTAGTTTTGTAAACAGTGTCAGAAGTTCTTGTACAAAATACTGCAATGACAGTGATTAAGTCACACCTGAATTAGTGTGTGCAGCGTTCTTTTCACAGAAAAAAAGTGGCTAGATGCTGGCTGCCCATTTTCAGGTTCCCTTAAGGCCACAGTGTCCTTGGGCTCGAGATAGACGGCCGGATACTGCCTTTGGGAGATGGCTTTGACCCAAACCACGACATCTAGGACAGGAAAGCAGAACACACATTACGCTAGGCTCACACTTTCAAAGAGCTGAAGATTTGAAAAAGAAAGAATATGGTACGTGTGCATCTCCCCATCATTTGATAAAAGGAACTATTTCTAAAATGCTTCAGACTGAAAAAGGGAAGATGGTTTCACACAATCAGATCTGGAGGAAACAGCATTCATTTGCCACGGGTGAAGATGATAAATTCAATGATAAATTACATTTATTATTGTAGCTAACATTTGGAAGAGACTTCTCGTCATCTCCCAGCAACTAAGAATTTCCATCCTGTCTGCTGGAGTCCCGGGAGAGCCTAGAGTGGAACAGGACCCTTACCTTGTACTCCAAAGTTTCTTTGAGCATGTTTTCTTCCTCTTGTGAAAAATTCAGTAACACAGATACAGCTTTAATTAGATGGAATGCCTGAAAGAAACCAGAGGATTTTGTTGCTCATTAGCTCTTGGGCTCTACGTTCCGGACTCTGGTGCAGCAGTTTTTCTGTAGGTTTGGTCACAGACTTTTAGTCACAACTGCAAAGAGCAGACCAGCACCTTCCGTTATCCCCAGCCCCAACAGACCAGCATGGCCTGTGTCTTAGGTCTTTGTTTGTGTTCCTGGCTTTCTGCTGTTTATGATTAGTTTGCATATTTTGGGGGAAGAAGACAAATGAGGAGCCCAGTCAGTTAGAACAGGTAAGAAGGTTGGCTCCTGTGGTTTGTAAGCTTTGAGAAGTTGATCAAACCAGCACGTAGGCAGGAAAGAATCACACTGCTTTAAATATACACCCCAGCATAGTAGTCAAGCACTCAGGACACCATGGAGCTGCACAATAATTTCTTGCTCTTACCCCCTGAGTTGCCATTTAGCAAAGTATATTATTGGCATGACTTTACCTTTAATTTTTTTGACACCGTGTGGAGAATATGACGGAGCTCCAAATACACAAGGAATTACCTCTTACAGATCAACAGCTAGTGGTTTATGCATTTTTCTTGGGGTTTTTTTTCCATCTTTCTTAAATGTACAGCCACACTACTCTACACGCTCCATATGCTTTTCAGAGTAGTGCAGAGGGAATGTCTTACAGCTTCAGATCTTTAACCTCCAGACACAACTACCTCTTACAAAATTCACATTTCCCTTTCATTTAGTTCATAACAATCTATAATATAAACATATCCCTGCTAGCTATTGTGCTGAATCAGCCAACAACTTTTGAAGTGCAGAAGTACGGAACCGGCACAGAAGTGCCCTTAGCAGGTAAGGGGCGGCAGTTCCTAGGGAAAGAGAAGCCACGTGCACATCTTTACCTCAGATTCCCGGCAGGACATGAATTTTAGTACAACGTGCTTAAGGTATTCAAAGTTTATCTCCCTGGAGTCATTTAAATCAGAGTTATTCGTGACAGTCACAGAAGCATTAGGCACTTCAGAATTTGCTTTTTCACGTACTTCAGGTACCTCACCGTCAGGCCTTATTTTCTAGAAAAAGAAAGAGAGAAGCACGTTGGAGACTCAGTCAGCTTGACACTGGGAGAGGATCCAGGTCCGAGACCCCCAACACGGAGGGTTTGCATCCACACGTTGGGTACAACCAGGGCATCAGCAGGACAAGCTTCTCATCCTTCATAGGATCACAGTGGGGAAGCGGCTTCCCCTCTCCCTAGACTCCAGGAGAGAAGCTAGCTGCTGGTAGTTGTCACCCGCACGTTACCCAAACCAGCACGGAACTGGCTCCCTGCAGAAACCGTCCCCTGATAATTTCCTTTTATCGCTAACCTGCTCTGTGCCTTTCTAACGTGGGCTTTCTCCAAAACAATTTTCAAGCTCAGAAAAACAACATCAGAATATTTTAAAACTGTTGCTATTTTTGTTTTTTAAATAGAAGAATTTTTTTCTTGGAGAGGAAAACTATTGTAGCAGGGATTAAAAGACAGCCACCTATCACACCATCCATTCAATAAATAATCCAGAACAATGTACTTCCTCAATTTGAGGGTTCACCGATCTGCCTGCAAACACACTGCAGACATTCCTAGTGAAAAAATTACACTTTAGCTAGCAGTCAAGCTTTGGGAGTTAGTGGTGCAAGTAACTGTTGGTTACTGAACAAATATAACCCTTACCAACTCTTTCTGGAGGGTCTTCTTGAGCTCTGCCATCCTCTGCTGTAGCTGCTTTATCATCTGTAAGCGGAGCAGAGGATAGAGTTAATGCAGTATTCACTGTCAGGACACATTTAGACCCACAGAGATATGGAAAAACCCACGGCAAACAAGTGTAATTAATGAAACAATCATTAAACAACGTTGACAGCTCCGGAGAAGCAGCCTGAATGTCTCGCCTTTCTAGCTGCACACGTTAGCAGGCATGTCACAGGATACTTGGGCTTTCACGTGACAGCGCAGTGGAACTGAACTGAATTCACACAAAAGGGCTCTGCAGGACAGCTGTAAACGGTACCATTTGGGGCATCTTTCCTCTAAAATTGGTAAAGATTCCTACAATTCTGACTGCTAGATCCACTGTTGCTAGATCCGTGTACAATCCAGAGGAAAATTCACTCCCAGAATACTGGATTCAGATTGGACGTGCCACTTTGGGAAGCCTGTCCTTCCAAGGCTGCAGCATGGGCAACACCAATTATCAGGCTTCCTAATTAAACAGAGAAAGACTAACAGTGATCTCTGCTGTTTCAGTTCACCTTGTTTTTCTCAGCAATTTGCTGCTCCAGCTCTCTGTTATCCTTCTGAAGCTGAACGATGTCTGTAGCTGCTACCTCTCCATTCTGCTCCACCGCTCGGTTCTCTGGAGAAGGTACATGCTCGTTGTTCAAGGCTCTCGTCGATTCCTCTAGTTCTGAAACCTACAAAAACAAAGAGTGTGAATTGGAGAGAGATGACTTTTGCAGCCCATGAACACTTCCCCAGGAGAAAGTCAGACTTCTTTTCGTTATTGGCTGCACTCACATTTTTCTCATGTTCTCTGGCCAGCAGGCACTCCTGGATCTGCAACTTCAGTTCATCAATTTCCTTTCTCGCCATTTCTTCTTTCTCCACCGCTTGGCTATTACTCGCTTCTACGTCAGATTGCAACTGATGCATTTGCAGCAGCACAGCTTCATGATCTGAGAAAGGAGAGACCTGCTTAGTATCAGTCTACTGAATCAAATGGGAGTTGCTAATTATTTTACTTAAATGAAGCAAGTTACAGTGACTAAATCCTGATCTTTTTGCCTTGCTCTGTCATAAAGGCAGAAAGAATTTAAGACACCCAAGCTCAGATGCATGTTTTGGCAAAGGAGCAGCCCATCTGAAAGTCAAGGTGATTTTAGAATTGATAACTATGTTGTTAAGTACTATCTGTTCTAAAAAACACCCATCCAAAGTCTGACTTGTGCTCTGACTGCACAGGAACATGGAGCTGAGCACAAACGGCTACTGACACATGGCTGGCCAACAGAACGGTGCAACAAGAGGCTACAGGTTTGTCCCCTTTCTGAATAACGGCAACACAGCAAGATTTCTTATTTTATAGTGTATAAACATAAGACCTTGTTTTTAAAAAGCGGTTTTGTTTCTAAGCATGCAGTAGAGAGACTGTCTGATTGTTACAGAAGGATACAAGATTTTGAAAATTCTAATAGATTAAGTATGGAAGAGAAATCTAGAATTATTGCCCTCTATAGACAGGCAAGCCCAGAACTAGAGACTGTACTTCGACAAAGCTGTCTGGGATACAGCAGATTCATTTGGTCTAACCTTGACTGAGCTGGTTTAGTTCTTCTTTCTGTTTTAGAAGCATATCACCTTTTTCATCAATCAGCTGGTCTTTTTCCTTTATTAAAGAGCCCAAATGTGAAACCTTCAAAGCAGGCAAACAAACAAACAGAAGTCATTAAACATATAAAACCAGATGAGGCATTGAAAGATTTCAACGTAGCTCTGAGGTTCAGATTCTTTTTCTTGTGGGAAGAATTTCTGTATCAGTGACAAAGGCAGTGGCTGGTATCTACAACTGGCAGGGGCTGCCTCAGCTCTGTGCTCGGCAATACACCACCTTGAAAAAGGGTTTGTGCAGCACTAGCATTACAGAGAACACGATGTGGATGTTCTCTCTATCCAGAGATGTACGGAAGGCATAACCTGTGCGATGCTGACCCCATTAAAAAGCACTGAGGTCAGTGTGCTGTAAGAGCTCCACACTTTGCTTCTGACAAACTCGGTGCCACGATTCCCCATTGCCTGATAACCGGCAGGTGGCAGCTGTAAAACAGCCGCTGAGCAAAACCAAAGACCACCTTACACCCCTTTTACACACAGCTGGGCCAAGCACACACAGACCTGCAACGCTCCCAGAAGAACAAATAAACTAAAAGATGGGACTAAATTCAAACTTAATGTTGGCAATTCCCAGCTCAAGCAAACATGAGCTTAACCTTACACCATGACCACTTTTACTAGAAGAAGAGCAAACCAAGACTCCCTAGAATTTCCATTGGGTTACTGGATACAGCAGTGGAATAACGCACAGAAGCTGATGACATTCCTGTGCAGGCATTTACACAGGTACTCTCAGGTTTCAAGCTTACTGAGGCCACCACTGCTGTCCTGTGTGCCGAGGGTATGGTTCTGATTAATGTTCCAGACTGTTACGATAATTAAGTACAAATCTAGTCTGGTCAGTGAAAGGTGGGGAGCACCCAAAAAATACTTTTTAGACTGTTGGCATTAACCAACCTGCTGTTGTAACTCCTCTCTTTGTTTTCGTGTTTCTTCCAACGCTTTGGCAATTTCAATGCTGACAGTCTCTCTGCTGCTCAGTTCATTCTGCAAACCAAAAGTAATTCAGAGATTACTCAAGACAACTAAAATCATTATACATTCTCATCTTGAAATGCAAATCCAGTAGCAGCTAGAATTTACAGTGTTCTGACACACAATGGTTTACACTTCCACATGAGTTTTACTGCACTGCTGCCATCTGCACGTAAGAATAACACAGAACTGATGTAAGACGTCAAATGTATCTAATGCTAAAGAGACCTTTCAGCTTGAAGTCTCTATTACAAAGTAGTTCCTTCCTACAACTGATCGTTATTGCAACTGTGCAACCACGAGTAGCTACAGGAAAAAAAAACAAACTTTCAACAATGTAAAATTACAGTCAAAAGGCTAAGTATAAGCTTTAAATACCTGACCAAAGTTTTAACTTTTGTTTTGAAAGCTATGAGTGGAATTTGATGTTGAACGATTCTGTATTCACTACCGCTAACAGGATTTAAAAGCTCTTCATGCCTGACAATACAGGAACGTATTATTTCTGCCTGATTTAGGCAGACCCAAGCATTCTGTTTCAGAAAAAGATCAGCCATTTGTAATGCTCCTCAAATGCATTTCTACCGAGTACCAAAGGTGATTTACAGCTGTAAGTACAGACAAACGGAATGTCATGTGAGTCCAGGCACTGAGAATGGAATACACTTTGCCCTCAACCATCTCTCGAACCAGGCTCTGCATTTAACCGCCACCAGCCAACTAAGCCCTTACCTTCAGCCTGTCCAGTTCAGACTCCTGTCTTTTTAAAGAGCTCTCATACTCTTCTCCGCTTCCACGAAGATTTTCATTTTCCTCTTCCAGCTGGCTCTGTAAAATAAAGATTGCTTGAACACTAAATACAACTACTCTAATGCTTTGTTTAACAATCAAATGCATCAAATGCTTTGTTCACATTTAGTTCCTCAAAGTGAGAGTTCTTCTATGATAATACTAGGAGCACTGAATAAGAACATCCAGACAAAGTGCAAGGTCTGCAAGCCATGGTACAATCGCTGTGTGAGGACTCCCATGGCCCCCTGCACAGTTTCTGCACTTACGATCCTGCGCTGAGCAGCTGTTTTATCGAACTCCCACGCTGTCTCAAGAGCAGCAATCTGAGACTCCAGCCCCGTCACTTTCTGATCGTACTGATGTTTCTCATCTAGGATCTGTTGCTGTAGTTTCCTTCTTTCATCCTCTAGATCAGCTTGCTTAAGAGAAACAAAGAACACTACATCAATAAAACGGTATTTGAGGCTCCAACAAGAATCAGACACCATTCCACGAGGCATCTGCTCAGACTGAAGGAACACGGTTCCTTGGGCAGCAGCGTCATGTTCCCATATACAGGGAGTAGTTTAGGGGACAAACAGCAAGAGAACACTCGAGGAACGAAACAAACAGAGATAAATGAGTGTCTCTGGGGATGCTGAAGACTGATCTGGTACTGGTCAATGAAACATCAAGGAGCATACTCACCAGCTTCTGGATCTCCAGATTCTGCTCAGCAGCTGCTGCTTTGCTCTCTTTCAATGCTTCTGTTGCAATCTGTAGTTTTTGTTCCAGTTCTTTATTCTAAAATAAAACTATACATTAAATTCCTTATCCATTGGCATCTACATTATAATAAAAAAACGTACAGAATGAGGGATGACCCAGTAGGGGAAGGTAAACATTAAAACCAGGAAAACACACAGTTCAGAGAGACTGCCCACTTCACCACGCTGCTCTTAAAAACTCTTCACCACACCACTACCCCCCAGCAATGCTTCCACTTCAGCTATTTGTTTCTCAGGACAGGGAAGATACACATGAAATCTCTAACTTCATAACCTCCAGGCCCTTCTCCACCACTGAAGATGGGGAGATGAAGAGAGACATCCATCAATCAGACTTTCCTTTCAAGGCTAAATGTGACTTGTAGTCCCACCTTTGGCTGAGAGCACAAGCGCAGTGAGGGGAAGAGGTATCGGGCATAAAGAGGCTTCAAACAGTGGGAATTTGTAGTGATGGAAAAACACGGACCTGTGTTTCCAACCGGTTCACAGTCTCAGCGTGATGCGTTCTGTCTGTTAGTACCTGCTGCCTGGTTTCATCCAGTTTCTGCTCAAGAGTGGCTTTCTGAAGATTATATCGAGATGAAGAACAAGGGGAAGGATGGACAAAGAGATAATTAATATTTTCCTTTATATTTCGTTAATAATGTGAAACTAAAAGCGAACAGTGATACTGAGGCACAATACAGCTTTGCTCTTGGGAACCAGCAAGTTTGATGTTGTTGCAGTGGGCTCCATAGATCATGTTGCCCTAGGGATAACATCATTAGTATTAAGAACGGGAAATTCACTGGCATCCTGTCACAATCAGATGTAAACTCTAATCAGCAGCCAGGTCATGATTTTCTCACCCAGGCCAAGTTTAAGGGATTAAAAAAAATTTTTTTTAAAGCTTAACTTCTTCTGCATCACAGCAAACAAACAAGCAAAGCAGGCAAAACATTTGCTGTTCTCTGTAAGGATTAACGAATAAAACCGTCAAGTTCTGCCTCCCGTGGGGAAGTTAAAAAGCTTCTAAGCAGTCAGATGCGTTGCCTAAACAGACAAAGCAGAAAGAGCAGTAAGGACATGTGTCATATCTACATAAACAGGCTCCCTGTAGTCACCCACACAATTCTGTCCCGCAGAGACAGCGCGCCAATACACACTGAAGAGAAACTACGCCTGCATTACATCATCATATATCCTTTCCATCTGTGTAAGCAACGTATGTCCTAAAAAAAAAAAAACTCACTAAGGTTGCACTTTTAAGCAGCCTATAAACGCATAATCACCTCCTTGAGTAGCTCCTGCACATGTTCGTCCCCTGAAAGATTTCTTTCTAGCTTCTTTTCCAAGGAAGATACTTTTTCCTGCAGCTGTTCAGTAAGTTGATTTCTCTCAGCAAATTCAAAAGCCATCTGCGAGAGCAAGAAATCACAGAATGTTTTTTGTAGTGAAACTTGGGGGTAATCCATTGCAGTTTGACTTTAAAAAGTGCCACTAGAAAGAGCAAAGTCCTATTTGAAAAGACAATCCGATCCCAAAACACTTTCTCGACACCAGATTTCGAGCCCACAGCGCATTTCCCCAGTGTACACCTTTACACCAGCCAACAGCAGCTGCAAACACTTCACCTTTTGCTTGTGCTGTTCGTATTCCACCTTCAGAGATTCATGCTCCACCTGTAACATTTCCAGTCTCTTCTCACAACCAGAACCAGCAACTCGAGCCTAAAAAATTTGAGAAATTACTTACTTGGAACCTAGATTCCCAAAAACACGTAAGTGATATCTAATCTAACTTCTGCAGACAAGGAGCTCTTTGAATCAAATCTCAAACTTACATTTTGCAAGTCTACAGAAAGCTGCTGAATGACAGTCTGTAGCTCCTGTTCTCTTAATTCCAGAGCAGTGATCTTATTTTCTGCATTTGTCTCAGTTGTCATTAGCTCATCTCTTCACAGAAAGAGAATAAAAAGAGTGACATACTGTTTCAGAAAAATAACCTTTAGCAGGTAATTCCGCTTCTTACGACAATGGACTAGGCAACATCAACAAGGCTTTCTCGTCCTAAAACCAGCCATTGCTTGATTATACATTTTCCAAAAAAAGTAACAAGCTTATAAAATCCTAACCAAGTACTACTTCAATGGGCTTGAAAAGAAACACAAACGTGGCATTCACACGGGCACACCAGAAGCAATGATTCACTCAGCTCACGACATACACAAACTGTTCCAAAATGACAGAGCTGGGCACAAAGTACAGGTGAAGGAATACACTGCTCTTCGTGGAGCACCACATCCATACCTCTGGGCCTGCAGCTCCTGAAGATCCTTCCTTAGGCCTGACACCTCGCTGCTTGCATCCTGAAGTGCCTCCTTAGTGCGGGCGAGCTCTCGAGTGCACACCTCGAGTTCCTGCTCTGCTTTGCTCAGAGACTCTTCCTTTTTCAAAAGCTGAACATTAGAACATTATCTTTGACAATACAGGTGACTCGATAAAATCTTCACGTGGAAACTTGTTTCTTTTATTAAGTTATGAGCTCAATTAAATGAAACAATAAATCATTCCCAGAAGAGTCACTGCTGGAATAAACTACACATGCTGTATGCACGTACCTCCTGTTGGGATTTTGACACTGACCAAGACAGTACACAAGCATTAAGGCTAAAGAAATTAATGCAGAGCTACCACTAACTCTGTATTCTAACAGAAATCCTGTCTTTTAGGAAAGAAAAAAAAACCAAGTTTAAAATAACCTTACCATGTGTTTAACTTTGGCAATTTCCTGCTGTTGAAAGCCCTCCAGCTCATCGATTTCATCTCTTTTTTGAAAGAGGTTCAAACTCTGTTCCTTCATTTCTTGCAACTGCTTTTCAAGCATTTTTTTTTCCTGATAAACCAACAAAAACAAAAGGAACCCAAGAATATCTGTATGCTCATTTCAAATCAATGGGCATTTGGTTAAACTCTCTGGAAAAGGAATCTTGTCTTGCAGCCATAAAGCTCCCTGATGGTGCTACACATAGAACTAGAAATTCTTGCACATTCATGTTGCAGTAGGCAACATGAAGGAAACTACCAACCTTCAAAAATCTCAAAAAAAAATCCATATTCATTACAATGCAGCCAATGATCACCTAAGTGAACTCTTACAAACGGACTGCAAATAGCAGCATGGTTAGTGCCTTCACAATCAGAGTGCTTTGAAATGGACTGAGCTAAACAGCTGGAACAACTACAGGACTGAAATCCTGTGTTAAAAAAGTGAAACTATTTGTTAGGGATTTATTTCATGAAACAGATGACCTACTGCAGGACCTCAAACAAAGTCACTCCCTCCTACATCCCAGCTGCCTCCTCTGTAATAAGGAAAACTACTGTTCCACCTTACAGAACACCTTCCTCATCATAACCCATCATTCTTTACTTCCCCACTGAAAAATAATTCCAGAAATATCTCCTGAAGCATTCGGGCTGGTAACAAAAACACCTCTCTGGCCTCTGCCACTGAAGGAAGATCAAATAATAACAAGAGCTGAACAGAGCTGAGCTGTAGGAAGTGTGAAGGCTGGTGTTTAAGAATACCCCCTCAAAAACCCCCAAAGCCAAAGGTTCATTACCTTTTCAACTTGAGTCAGTTTTTCCATCCACTCCTGAACAAGAAAGGAGAGAAAAAAAAATCAAAATCAACTTGTAGACTTTCAAGGACATTATGGTAAAAAGAAATAATTGTAGTGTTAACATGACACTAAGTTGTGGTAGTGATTAAAAAAAATACCAGCACCCGAAAAGTACCAGCAGTGTTTTACTGTATAAACACTGAGGAATCACTCATGCCACCTGAATACGTAAGCTTTATGCAAGTAAAATAAAAACGGCAACAGGTCTACTGCAATCGAGTCGCACCAAACGCAAGCGCAAGCTTAACCTCTCATCAGAAACCATGGTGGGCAGTCAGAACAACGACTAACCCTACCCCATTTCTGACATCTGAACTCAAATCTCCCTTCTTCCCTCTGCGTTGGCACACTGAGCAGACACAACGCTGAACAATTATTGTAATTAATGGTGACATCCGCTTAAATCACGAAGGTCACGCACTTGGATCACCACGGTCCCGGCTGAGCTGCTCGAGCTCTGTTACCTGGTCCTTCTTCTCCAAGGCCAAAGCCATCCCTTCTGCCAGCTTGGCTCGACTGGCCTGGTGAGCTTCGTTCTGCTCCTGGAACTTCCTCATGGAGGCTACCAACAGAGAATCACCAGCTGTGTCAGAAACTCATATTTTAAAATGGCTTCTCACTTTCCTAGAAGTTATTTATAACTTTAAGGAGCTGCTTCTGCACGTAATTAGCCCCATCTTGGTTCTCCAGTACCAACACTGCGCAACTCACTACCCCCCGCTGCCCGCGCGCTGGGCAACCGCCAGAAACTGGACACAGGGACTGCTCCTGGCCGGACTGGAACAACGCTGTAGGTTTCACAAAGGTCCCTCCTGCACATTAGCACCAAATCTGGCAAAAGGAGTCTGATAACAACTTTGTTCAACAGCCAACATGCTGCTGCTGCCTTTACACTGTCAATGAGGCAAGAGCCCGTGTCCTCGCAACCCGGAGGTGCACAGCTTGAAAGGAAGCGACTAAAACATCTGGACATCAAACCAGTTTCCTTCCAACCACAACAGTTTTCAACTTTAAGAAAAAAATTAAAAGGAAAAATAAAAGTACGTACAATCCTGATGCTTTTCTAACGCATTTTCAAGCTTCTCTTTTATCTTCTGCAGGTTTCGGATCTGATCAGCGTAATCTTGTGTGAGGAGGGAGGAGCACAGACCAGGAATGAACAGACATTGGGGAAGGCAAATTTTTAGGAGGGGAAAAAAAAAAAAAAAGAAAAAAGAAAAAGGGATGAGTGGAAAATGACAATGATTTTCTTAACCAGAAAATCATTCCTGCTGAGGAAAACTCGGGTGACAATAACAATGAACACAAGCAATAGTTCTGCACTGCCCAGAGGGTCAACGGCTGGTGCAAACAGGA
Organism: Syrrhaptes paradoxus; assembly: GCA_013400615.1. Taxonomy (NCBI): domain Eukaryota; kingdom Metazoa; phylum Chordata; class Aves; order Pterocliformes; family Pteroclidae; genus Syrrhaptes; species Syrrhaptes paradoxus. The sequence goes on from VZTO01027653.1 coordinate 56,203, forward strand.
GGACCTGTCCGAGGCGTGCCAGTCACACAGGAAAGGGCAGTACCAGAGAATGAAGAACTACCCCCGCTTTTTACTTCATTCAAGAACAGTGACCTGTTCAGCTCTGTTTAGGAAAGGCCTTTCTCAGTGGAGGATGTGAGGACGGGGCAATTCAGACGCCCGTGTCCTTGTTCCATGCTGCTGGTGGTTCATGTCACACAGCAGCCGTGACGCTGAGCCCTGGCTGGTGCTGCTGCTCGGCCAGCAACCTCACACTCCTGCCCTGCCCTCCGAGCTGAACCAACAAGGCAGGCGGATTTAAAAAATGAAACAAAAGACACACACAGCTTGGAGAAGTTTACGTACAGTGGAAAGGAGGATTTGCTTACTGATTGGGCTGCTTACGTGAGCCGATACTGAGCGCCTCACTCTCGTACTCAGCCCCACCCAGCACTTCTAAGTTTACCTTATGCAAACAGGTGAACACTCTGCCCTTTCAAATTACATCAGGAAATCATCTTTGAATCCTTTATTTTCTTGAACCGGAGCCTGGTAAATCTCTAGAATAAATTAAAGTAATCCTAAACTGGCTATAACCTTTCCTCATTACTCAAGGCCGCCTACGAGCTTCGAACAGCAGCAGCACAACAGAGTTTAGCCCAGTCTTGGATCTGCTCCACGCAGCAGGGATGGAAAGCAGAGCCCTCGCTGCAGATTTACAAACAAGGCATTGTCTTAGAAACAAGAAAAGCTCCAAGACTGGTTAACGTTGAATCCTTTGCTTTTTCTTCATTTTAAAGTTCATTTCTTTAAGGATGACACTGTGCTACTGTTAACATCAGAAAGCCTAAATCCTAAAGGAAACCAGCCATTACCTACACAGAATAAGTACAATAAAAGCAGGGAAAGACACTCTTTGAAGCATGGGGACAGAAAGCTATCCCAGCTGCTCAAAAGCATCACACAAATGTGTTGTGAAGTTAGCAAAAGAGTCAGTTGTCTCTATTAAAAAATCAGTTATACCGGATGCTACCTAGTGACAATCAACAAGGCTGTTACAAATCAGTTTAAAAAAAAACCAACCCTAAGCCCCTGTATTTTTAATAAATTAAAACATTTCAATTTAAAGCAAAATATTTCCTAAAGTAACAGAGTTTTATGTGTCAAGATACGTACCAGACAGCTTGACCTCCAGTTTTCTTATTTGTTCATTTCTTCTGAACAACTGGGATGAAAGATCCTCTCTAGAACTGCTTCCATCAGAAGCCTTGGTAGAAAAACAACACTCAAGTAACTTACAAAACTTAGAAAAAGGGATCTTGCCATATAATAACTCTACGATAATAAGCACTAGCCCACCTAGGAATAACGCTTCAGTTTTTCATGTACAAAGGAAAGTTTTACTAGCACAGCAGAACACGTGAAAAATGCTGAAGAAGAAAAACCGTGGGGGCTCAGACAGCCAGCTCTGCAGGCTGGCCTGCGCCATGAAACAATGCTTCTGAAAGAGGCTATTGCTCAAAACTATCTGTTCAACCTGAAAAAATAATGTTCTACAGGGTCAAAGCAAAAGTCTTTTGGAAAAGTAAGTAAGCACAAAAGAAACAGTAAGGCTCTTCAAATGGAATGAGCTTGCTCAGGCACTAATGCAGTGCAACGGTCTCTCCATGCAAAACCCGCCGCATAATCAACTTGTAATTCTCTAGGGAGTCTTTTGCTCCATAAAAATCAATATCAACAGCAGTTAAATGAATCTCGCTAAAACAGCTAACTCTTAGAAGTCTTCTGAAAGACTGAAGAGTTTAGCTACCATCATCAGCCGCTTTCTGTTCTCTAAACTTACAAGACAACAATTTCTACATGAGAATTTAAGTGCAATAAAATTTCACAAAGACACAAGACTAATGTATTTCCACTGTAAAATGTATTTAAACATTAGGAGTTCCAACTTTCTGCTTAACAGAACTGGAAGTTCAGCTGAGCTTCAGAAAAAAATGAGTTAAAACTCAACCGGGTAAATAGCTTCTCAGTTTTTCAAACAGCAAAACAGAACCGTGAAGCGGCTTGCTGCAACAGAGCGGGCACTGCTGGCTCCAGCAGCGGCACGACCGTGTGTCTTAATCCGGGTTTTGAAAAATACGCATTACCGGCTTTCATTTAACCCGTACGCTCCTGGAAGTACACAGCCTGTTTAAACCACGCTTCATAACGAAAGAGCACTTAAACCAGCCATCGAAGGAACTACAATAGTTTTGAAAGAACAAAACTGAATACATGTTGCATAAACAAAATGCTTGAGTAGGAAGAGTATAAAGTAAACACAGGTCCACAGCAAGATCGCACCCAACCAGTATCTGGCTTGCTTTCCTACTGCTTCAGTAATTAATTTTACAAATTGGTATCTTACAGTTACTACAACTTTATTAAATATTTTGTGCCAGTTTAACAATGCTCTGTACTGGGACAGCTTTGTAACTCCTGCTCGCGTGGGGACGCAAGCCTGCTAGTAACTACTGAGGTTAACATACAAACATTTTCTCTTCAAGTTTATGCAAGCTAACGATTCATTTGGGCATTAAGACATGCCCTTACAAAGACACTGCAATACGTATTCAGCTCAGACGGGTTGTCTGTAAAGCCACAACAGAAACACTGCAAAAGAAACCAACGTCCAAAGCAAGGAGTAACTCACAAAGTCGTCGCCGGAGTCTGCTCCCATGGACGTAATCGACTCCTTACTGACGGACCTGGGGATCCTGGCAGCTCCTCCTGGCCTGGGAGCAATCGCTGCCTCTTCCGCTATCTTCTTCTTCAACTTCGCAAACATTTTACTGCTCTGCAGCACCGGAACAGCCAGACACTTCGCAAAGCCACCACCTCCAACGCGGTTAATGCACTGACACTGTGCTCAGAGCTTCCAGCTGCTGACATTTAATTTGTGCCTCATCCACTCAGTGTTATTGCATTTCCAGCTCCACTAAAGCCTTCATGGCCTAGCAGCACCTGCAAATTAGAGAGACGGGGTTTGCACACTCTAAACTTCTGCCCGTGTTCAACATTTAACGATCACCAAATCCTCTGAACACCGTACCTGTTAGAAGCTGGTTTATAAAAGACTCACCCAGAGCAGAACCCCTTAAAAACCCCCAAACCAACCCGTGACAGGGCTCAGCGGCACGGCTGGAACCCCGGCGACGGGCAGCACCGGGGCCGGTGCGTGGGCAGCCCGGCGGCTCTCCGCAGCCCGACCCCGGGGAGAGGGAAACTCGGGGCCGGCCCGGCCCCAGCAGCTCGGGCCCCGGCGGCTGCTGCCCGGCTCTGAGGCAGCCGAGGACCCGCCGCCGCCCCCCGCTTCCTCAGGCCGGCCCCCAGCCCCCACGCCAGGCCCCGTCCCGTACAAACACCGCCCGTGGCCTGGACCCAGGGCCGCCGCCGCCGCTTCTCCTGGCGCCGCTGACCCGGAAGCGCCACTGACCCGGAAGTGCCGCGCGGGCCGGAAGTAGCGCGAGGCGGTGCGCAGGCGCGGTGGGGCGGGGCCAGCCCTAGGCCACGCCCCCGCTCCTCCTGCCCGCCGCCGTGCACGGACCGCACCGGGCGGGAACCGGCGCCTCGGTACCGGCACTTCCCACCGTGTACTGACAGTAACGGCTCGGGCACCGCGGGACGGGACTGGCCGCAGCCGAGAGTACACGGAGGGAGGGGAACGCGAGCGGCGGAGCCCCGGGGGGGGCCCCCGGCCCGGCACAGCCCCGGTACAGCGGGAGGAGCGGCGCGGACACCGCGACACCGGAGAGGCCGGAACGGAGGCGTCACAGACATCGGCTGGAAAGCACTGGAAAAGGCGGAAAGCGCCGGGGGGCGGCCGGAGCGGGCCCGGGGGGGCGGCGGTGCTGCCGGTAAACCGGCCCCTGCTCTGCCCGGTCCCGCGGGAACACCCCGGCCCTGCCCTCCTCCCCGAGCCCCCAGCACCACGGCAGAGCGGGTTCTGGGTAGTACAGAGCTTTGGGGATTTACAGAGCCCTTGCCAAAAAAAAAAAAAAAAAAAAAAAAGTCTTATTTGCACCAAAAAAGTTTATTTATAGATCTCTCTGTATTTTAAGTAAAATATGTTTTTATCAAAATACGATATACAGGCAGATGGCTGTAAAATAACTTTAAACCCATTCACTATAAAATTCCTTTTGGTAATAAATAATCTGATTCTCAGAGAGGCAAAATGCTCCTGTCCAGAGCCCTCCCTCCCCCCTGCCCTTCCCCATGTCCTCACTGAGCCTTGGCCAGGGCAGAAGCAACTTCTGCTTCCGAGCCTGCGCGAGGCAAAACCCTGCTCCTAACAAGCCGCTTACAACTGAGAAGCGATAATAAACACGTGCCGAAAGAAATGTGCAAAGGCGGTGGGGCAGATACTCACAACAGGCTTTTATTCTCGCAGGAACAGCTGCTGGTGGCAGATCCGGTAGGACCTGCCCTGCTCGGGGTTCCGTGGGGACAGCAGGTTGCACTGAATTCTGCTCTCGCTGCGAATGAAACCAGGATCTTTAACAGCAAAACATCCAGGCATGCATCGGGGCAGCTGGCACACTAGTAAGTCAATAGGAATGCAGAGACAGTCCATAATAGTCCAAAAGATCTGTCAGAGTCAGAAATCTTGAACTAAGTCTCTTCTGTCTTGGCAGAGTAATGGTCTGGAGCAAAAAAAAAAGCGTAGCTGACTTTCAGTCCAACGGATAAAGCAGATAAACGTGTCTGAGGTGTTCCTCCCCTGCTCTGTTTGTGGACATTCAGATCTTCGAAGCACTCGCAATACATTTGGTCACAGAAACAGTATTGCTCTGAAAGTCAAAAGATATTAAAAAGTCCGAGATCCACCTCAGGAATGTGCATTCTCTCTGCTCTGGAGGTTTCTGCCCATCCTCTGCGCCAGTATCCCTCACACAGAGTCCAGCTGCAGCTAGTCTGACGTTACCGAGTTGCACAGAGCAGCTTTCAGCTCTGTGTACTGGATTTCTTCACTTTTTTGGGAAGATGACTCTTGCTGTTACTGCCTGCGGAGGTCCCCCAGTCCCGGGAGCAGCAGCAGCCACCACGGATCAGCCACCGGCACGGATCAGCCACTAGCGCAGGGCGGGCAGGACTGAACGCGGCTCTGCCGCTGCCATCGCTGGTGCCCTGCAGTCAGGACCAGTTACTGAAGAATCTAACATAGATAAAGCTTTTACAAAAGAAGCCTCAAGACAAAAAAGCTGTTCAGACAGATTCCGAGCTTTTTAGCTTTCAGGAAAAAGCAGACTTGAAGCACAGCGTGGAGTTAAGCACAAGGAAGGCGGCGGGGCAGGGGAGGTGCTTCACATGCCAGGGATGAATCCTGGAGCGGTGCTTCCATCCCCTCCTTAGAGGAGAAGCCTGACCAGAGCTACTGAACGTGTAGCTTTTGAAGATGATTATTTGATGCCTGATTTCCTGTCCCTCCCATCTATCTCCTATGATCCTTAAAAGCTATCTGCACATCTCCCGGGGGAGTAGTCTGGAGGCATTTAGTAAGTCATGACAGGTATTATTTTGAACTACCCAAACCAACCATCGAGAACAGCACTTCAGGCAGCAAGTCCAGTTTGCCCAGCTCACAGAAGTTAGTGCTCCATTTAGTCTGTGCATGAAGCTAAACAACACATCACATCCCCAGAGCGATTAAGGAGCAGAGCATCAAAGACTGTTTCCCCCTCTGTTACTCTGAGAGGTCAAAGGGGAAGAACCAAAAGGCCAGAGCAGTAGCGTTGGCTGGATGTTCTCACGCCCGTTCCAGCAGGAGCACAGGTAGAGGTGCCGACGGTGGGAGCAGGATTCATTTGACACATCACGTGCAGGAAAGAGGGAGCGAGGCAGACGTGGCCCAAGAAGGACGTACTCAGTCCAGGTCATGTTCTCCTCGCCCCTTTAATTCAGTGTTGCCTGGTGGCGGCAAGTCTCCGCTAACGTAAGATATATGGAGAAAGGGAGAGCAAGACGAGGGAGGGCATTAGGCCTGAGAAGAAAAGGGTTTGTTCTCTTCTCACTTAGAAATGGTTCAGTCTTTGCTGTGCTTCCACAGTGAGGACCGCTAGATACATAAACCGCGTTGTTCTTCAGTACACGCAAGCACACATCGAGAAGGTACTGACGACCATAGCACACAGCACACGGTAGCACAAGGTCAGAATGACTCAGTAAGTTCAAACAAGACAAGCTTTTACTTGGAGGGGAGATTATGAATATTTAATCTTGAATGCAGTTGCTTTGGGTGGGGAGGGGACTGGCTCAAAATCCAAGACCCGATGCTCATCCTATCTACAGCTAGAGCAGACAGAGGCTATCAGCCTGTTACTTACAATTTCACACTCCTACTGCCAGGAGTGGAATTTTAATCTTTGAATACCCCTGCCAGCAGCGTACCTTCTGAATGGAAGATCAGTAGGTAAGAAGAGAATGAGGGACCTCAGGAGTGATTTTTTGGCTTGGACAGCCATCACTGATAAGTTCAACTTCTGAAATACTTTTCAAGGCCTTACAGTCTCCTCCTACATTCTGGCTTCTTCAGGTGTTTTGTTTTGTTTTTTAAAAAGTGCATTCTCCTCTGACTACGTTGGTAACCAGCAAACAGAACCTCTTCTTAGGGCTGCAGGGTGGATGAGAAGCTCTCAGATCTCCAGCCCAGCCAAACCAAAGGCTCGGTCTTGCCAGGGCTTTCCCAGCCCATGAACACGCAGCGTCCCAGAGCTTCACCAGCCCACACTAACGCCATCGGCATCACTCCTGTGCTTAGAAACAGCGTACTATTCTCCAGATACACGGAACCTAAACGAGAATGGCTTAATCAAAGCTAAAGCAAAACAAAAACATTTGGTTGGAAGGCAGTGACCTGGGGATGCTTTCCCATGCCCGCTGAACGCTGCTGGCGGAGGAGCAGCAGGCAGGGCGATGGATAACCCATCTCTCACTTCTGCTGCATTAAAGCTTTCTGTATCTTTAGCTTCTACATACAATCCCGTGTTTTAATAACCAGGGACCTCCTGCCAGAAGGAAAGACAGATCATCAGCTTCACAGTTAAGAATATGAGAATCTTCTCTCTGTAACACATACAGGAGTACTCATTCCCCCGCCTCCTGTACCTGAAATTGGTTGTGAATTACTTCAGGGTCCAAGTCTAAGTCCCTGGAAACTGCGAATTACAATGGCAGAAGAGCCAAAACCTTTACAACAATTACAAATGATCTGCAACTCCTTGTGGAATGCACCCACGATGGCGTATGTGTGTATATATATAGATTTTGTATATAGACATTGTACTGTTTCATTCTTTTTAATACATATACAAGTACCTATACATATATACATATTTACAATTTACACCAGCCAGTAGATGTATGCGTATTGTACATATACACACAAACGCCTAGAATACACATGCACACACACAAACACACCCTCGTTAAAATAAACTCCACATCCCAGGTAACGAAGTCCTGCCATAGTCCAAAGAAGAGCAGCACCAAGAGGTGGGGGGCTCAATAAACCAGCTTCAAGACTGCTTTGAACAAACACGAGCATTCACAGGATTTTTTACACTTGGGAAATTAAAGAATGGATGGCATATGCTTCAGCCCAGCTACACAGAACCCTCATGCAAACTTCCCAGCTACACTCCAGCAATTCCTGTGCTCTCCTCAGCCGAATGGGGCCCGTCAGTGCTATCTGCTGCCCTTCCCTATTCCCGCTGGCTAGATCAGACCCTGGATGACGGCATTACAGGCAGGCACCAAGTTCTGCATTGTTTTCCACCTAAAAATAGAGGCATGGCTGGGGCTCAACAGAAAAGCATCGATCAGACTTGTCCTTTCAGTGCTTTTCTAGCAGCACATGGAACAGTGGAAACTGACTTTCATTTAACAGTTTAAAATAAATTTTTGTTCTTTCCTCCTGCTCACACCTTCACTGCCAGGAGTTGCAAGAGGTCCTCTAGCTCTGCGAGGAGGGCTGTACAGCCCAAATGAGTCAGCAAGCACTTCTCCCAGGAGTCAGAACAGCCTTCTCCACCAGGTGCCTTTGCAAAGGCCACTGTCCTCCTTAACGTCCCCAGACCGAGGGAGCCTATCGTGCTGCCAATCATCATCACAGCCCCTTAGTTTTACTGGTTCAAAGATAGGGCTGAGATGCGATGGTGGGCGTGCAAAACATCAACAGGGCTTTATGGCAGGGCCCACCTTGTTTAACCTGCAAGAGGAGCACCAGCACTCTCCCAGGGCACAGGGATGCAGCACTGATGGGTCAGGTAAAGGAGTGACAGGCAGGGCTCGTATTCAGCCCTGTACGGGACTGGTAACACTGGGGGGGGCACACATTCCATCCATACACCGAAAGGAGGGGTAACACCTGCTGGAAATGTAAGAACTTCTGTCTAGTACCTCAAAATGAAGAATGCCCTCGTCTCCTGGAGAATTGTGGCAGCAATACAAGTGGCAAGATGACCCATACTGCAGTGAGAGATGGGGGTTAGCTTGCTCAGTTTGGTAACGTGCTCATCTGCTAACCAGCTTCCCACTCAGGAAAAGTGGGGAAATTGTGTCCTTGGCCAGCAGCACAAAGTTCATATATAAAATTGCTGTGTCAAATTTACAGGGAGCATTTAGTAACTTTACAACTTCACTTCAAACCTACTTCTCCAAATGCAAATGAATTGTCTGCAGTTTTGTCTACTTTCTTGCCTAAGACTGAAAAAATATATTTGTTATGAAGGACTCTTATTGCTGCTGTTGGTTTGCACTCTGTGGTTCCATCTTTACCATTTCAAATCCAGACTCTTTATCTTTGGGGATAAAATATTGTTTTTCTATTGATTTTTTTTTCCAATTTCTTAAAATTGTATAAAAATAAAGGATTTCCACAAATGTGGGCAAAAGTTAACCAATAGTACTTCTATGCTTAGGATCAGCTGTTGGAAATGTGGTTGATAGCCACAAGACCAGAAATAACATCTCTAGTGATTCTTTAGTTTAACATTTAAAAGACATGAAAACTTCTGCTTATAAAATTGACCCCATACAGAATGGAACAGCTAAACTAACAGCTGTTTATTATTACTTTTTAAAATAATGGTCCTAAATTTAAAAATAAAATCAAGTACTTCCTTTTATGATTTTCACATTATAAAACTGCACCATTCAAAATCTGTGGCCAGGGAAACCCCTTTGGAGTAAGACAGTTTCTTTCAATAGTCATCGAGGGTGTTTTCCAGGAAAACATTCCTAACATCCAGTATGGAAGCCAGCTCCAAAATGTGCTTTTGGAGGTGAGGGTTCTCCACCGTTTCATCTCTTGGCAGCTGAGGATAAGATTCTGGATAATTTCGAGTCTCCTGCTAGATGACAGTGAAAACAAAGACAATTAGACATTCATTTATTTTTACACCCGTTACGAAGAAGATGGCAAAAGGCCAGTTTCACCTGAGAGGCATGCTAATCTGTTCAGCACACAGGTACCAATACAAATACCCATTCATCTAAGATGGTTAATAACATGTTCATAAAAGCCTTGGGGAAAAAAAAAAAAAAGACAAGAAGACTTCCCATGTACTTACCTACTGGGCTGGAGTTCATTTCTTGAAATGAGACATGTAAACATCTCCAGTGGGAGATTCATCTCATCCTCAAACAAATCTCTAAGACACTGGGGGCAAATCTATCCCCGCTAACCGAAGACCTGCCTCTTTCCCCGATAGCAAAGAAGCCTGGGCAGTTAACTCAGGCTTGGAAAGCTGCTAGATGTCTGCAGTTAGACAAGGTGAATACTGGATCTTTCTGTGCTTTGACTTTTTTTTCCCTGTAATGTTTAAAATGGAGCAGGCAGTTCACATGGCAGCACTCACATATATAAAATGGTGTAGATCCAGAAACAGACTTCACTGTTGGCACAGGATTAACCAACAGGGAGGGAAAATACCATCTTCCTGTTCAGTTTATTCATTTACACTTCAAAGACCTTTCAAAATCCATTCACACTAGAATACATTCCAGCACTAACATTCCACTCCTCCCTCTTCCTCTTTATATTCTTTCTCTACACCTTTTTAGTTGTGTAAAAATAATAATCTTGAATTCTTAAGAGGAATTTTTCCAGCAGACATGGCTGTTCAGAATGACATAAATGAATTAGAGTGTGTCTTCTACTGATGTAGAGTGATAAGGCTTCAGCAAGTCAAAGGCTTTGTGCCTTTGAAGAGATACAAAGGCACAGATTGAGTACAAGCTGTAGGCATTGCCATGTGAGCATCAGTTATCTTTCTGAAGTCAGAGCGACATGCTTAGCCCTAAGACCCTCCCACCCTGAGTTCTATATGCACTGGACTGTTGTTCTCAAACGGATAGATATCCCTGCATACCCGGAAAATTTTGTGCATCCTCATCGTAGCCGAACAGAAGACAAATCTTGTTAGAAGCAAGCGAAGAAATTCATCCCCAAAAAATTGAAGAAAGGACTGATCTGTAGAGAAGGCAAAGAAAACTCAGTTGAGGAAAAAAAAAAGAGATAGAAACAAAAAAGAGATCTGGGGGAAACTACTACGAATACTTATGCATTCCTGTTATTCACTACTCTGTCCTTTGGAAAGGCTGCGCAAGAAAAACCAGCATCTGCTTCAGTAGCGTGCTACGGTTCAGCTGCGCATCTTTAGGCACGTACCTATGGATCGGGAGTGGGTCAGCAGCTGGGCAATATCTCGGTTGATTTTTCGAAGGTAATCTTGACACTTCTCCCACAATCCTCTGCGCATGCTTGATAATCCAGAGACAAATAGGAATGCCATTAAAGGATTGTTCAGAAAGAGTGTGAAGAGGCTACCCCGCTGAGACTGATCTAAAAAAAACCAACAAAAAAACAATAGACAAAGAGATGTGTTTGGCACATGACACAGAAAAGCTGTCCCTGCCACGGAACAGAGCTGCTCACCCACTAAATTCTGAGACTTTGCCTCCTGACGCTTGTTGAAGCTATCTGTAGAAATACCATCATTGTTCAAATAAATTATTTGCCATAAACAGTAACTAAAATGTTTCTTACCTCTTCAGTGAATGTTAAACTGATCTAGGGATTACATAGTTATGGAAAGCTATCTGTTCCTAAGAACCCAAGTTATATTTGTTAGAGGTAGACAGATGATGCAACTGCAAGTTGTTAGGAAATGCCATACCACACATACCTTGTAAAGCTTTTGGATATGCTGTTGGAGAAAGCAAGCACACCAATGGCTGCCCAAATAAGTTTGTGAAATTCTGCAACAGAGAAGAATTTTGAAGTATTGATGGTCACTTTGCTTGCTTTTGAATATTCAGCAGGTTAAGGGTACAAAGACTGTTAATGACAGAGAACACACTAATGCCCATCACACAGTTCAGCACTGGCAGCAAGCTGACACGGTGACTTACTCATAGATCACAGCACAGGAGGAATAGAACCCATGACATTTTAAAGGAATTATCCTTCCTCATTTCATTGCTACTGAGAGCAGACACTAATGTTATGGAAATACAGCTTTCAGCAGTAATGCATTACTGGAAAAAAAAATCACATTCTGCAATAAAAATGAAAGCCGTTGGCTTTCAGGTCATGATAGATGTAGCATCTCTCCTCAATCCCAGCTGAACTGTCCAGTCAAAGTAACTTCTGTCCCCTTTTCCTTCTAGCAGGAGGAACTATTTCTGATGAAACAGAAGAGCCCAGTGGAGAAAAGTTTTAAAATAAGTTTCCTTTAAAGCAAGTATGTTATAACCTTAACATCTGCTATACTGAACTCTCATTTTACAATTTCATGCACCTTCCACCAGCACCTTAAATATGTCCTAAGGGTCCTGTTGTGCAAGAATTTCTCCAGAAACCTCAGATACCACCTTTGTCCAGTTTCACCAGCATTTACCTGATAACACTCCTACTGTGTATCTGTGTGGTAGGTATACTCATTGGTAGTAATTATCAGCAAGAAAAAAAAATTCATTTGCACAACCTCATTAGCTGCCGTATGTGTCACCAAAACAGCTTAAAACTGAAGGCTTGTGAAGTCCTGGAACGTGTAAATTATCGTGTGTGTGCATCCTGTCAGAGCACACGTTCAAACCATGCACCCAGAGCACAAAGGCAGCTCACATTTCTGCAGAGGACATTCTTAAAATTGGCAGGTTACACATCAAGTTATACACCACCAGAAGGATTTGCTTGTGTAGAATCATCAAAAAGCTCATTTTTCAATTCCTTCTGGGTTCTGCTTAATTCAAATGGAATTTTCCCTTCCGGGCAGTATATTTCAATTAAATTAGTTTCACTGAATTAATTTAATTTAAGTCTGCTAAATAAAAAAGACAGTTATCTAGTCTAATCAAAATAAAACCTTTCCCGTATCTGGGAGAGTGCTGACTAGTCCTGAAACCCTTCTAGTTCATTAAGACCCCAAGGGAGATCTATAGTGCTGGATACTAAGGGCTGGTCTATAACGAAGAAACACAGACGATTGCCATGAAGACAGGAGCTGCTGTACTGTGAAGAAACACTTGGTGTTGCAGGAGGAGTCACCCCAGACATTGCCAGCTTGAACTGCACAGGGACCGTCAGGGTACACGTTCTCAGGTAACGTGGATGCTTAGTGTTCATGAGCAGATTGACCTGCTGGGTTCTGTCCTGTATCACCCAGTTAGCGACCAAAGCAGACTTCCCACACACTGTCCGTAGAAATGACAATGCAGTTAAACACTGCCTGCAGCTGTAACGCAAAACCGAGGTCACTCGTGTGTCTCGGGAAAGGTATTACTCACTAACAGTGTCCGAGATCGTTTTGGACTCTGTCCCAGCAGAGGTTCAGTCAACATAGCTCGTAAGTCCTGCAAAGGGGAGAAGCTACCTGGTTTAACGGAGAACAGGCTCTTTGGAAGACAGCTGCTCATGCCACTTGCTACATCTAAACTATAGATCCAGGAGGATAAGACTTTCCTCAAGCTTCCAGGTACCCGTCTCGGCTCTTGCCCAGACACCACTGCCTACAGCCCAGGTGAACACCAGGGTTCATTCCCCACCACCACCTCTGCTCTGGATTTCCACAGAAAAGTGCCGTGGATGTACGTGCAGCACAGGGACAGGGGTGTGTTACAGCCATGGCTGGGAGCCGAGGACCAGGAGGTGCAGCAGGAAAACCCACCCTGCAGTCTGGATAGGGAACACCATACCTCTCAGTGCATGGACAACTCCAAAAAGGGTAAAACCCATTTCTGTTTCAAAATTGACCCTGGTTTTTCACTTCAGCGTTCAAGCTTTCCAACAGAAGCATTGCTGCTTTTTAAAATGCGTGTCATGTACAGCTCTTTCCAAAAAAGAACTACTCATCATCTCCAAAAGAAGTCACTTCACACGTAAGCTTTACTAAGCTGAAGATTTATATGAAATCACCGACAACCAGCCTTAGCAGCTGGTGTTTTTTATTTGGTTTGGGTTTTTTTAAGACTTTGCATTTGACCGTAATCTTAGATGACCACAGCTACAGGAAGATACTGATTCAGAAATATTATTTCATCCACATATACAGTGGTAACCTTCAAGAACACAGCCATCTATATTTAAATTGAAGTGTTAAAAAAAATTTCACAGCTTTAAGTAGATATGCTCGATTTGCAGTTATCTTCCACTTTCAGCTAAATATACAGGGGAGGAAGCTGTTGGAGTGCTGCTGATTTCACAAACTGGCAAGTCACCTCCTGGCAGGATTTACTTTCAGTCATCACCATCTAAGCCCTCCAGAAAGAGGAAGAATATGCGAGTGTGTGCAGCTTGGCCTTGTTGGGACTGACCAGCCTGTAGTTCCCCACATCTTCCTTTTTTCCCTTTTTAAAAACTGGGGTTATGTTTCCCCTTTTCCAGTCAGTGGGGACTTCACCAGGCTGCCACGACTACTCAGATCTGATGGATAGTTGCCGGTCAACTTCATCCACCAGGTCCCTCAGGACCCGCGGATGCATCTCATCAGGTCCCATGGACCTGTGCACCTTCAGATTCCTTAGATGGTCCCCACAGGTGTGAGCCGTTGCTGTGACTGCTGGTACAGCCAGCAGTGACATTTAAATGTCAGCATAGCCACAGTCCTACCAGAAAAGATCAGAGCAGCGATGGGGAAAAAAGTCATCACGCTGACTTCAGCTTCTCACACAACTGCACAGAACCTCCTTGCACCAGTGCTCGAGCCTGCAAAGCATCTGGCAGCACACCTGGAGGACAGCCACGGGACAGCACCATCAGGACACTGTGGTGACAAGGGACCAAGCACGTAAGCACACACAGCACAAGGGCAGCCAGGAATGTACAAGAGCTAGAAAATACTGAGATTGAGAGCTCTGCCATCTGCCTTCAGCTGAAAAAAGAAAACACCTAAACGTGCCCCCACACATCTGCCTGCCCAGGGTCAATGGCAGTGGGTTGTGAAGGTGAATGTGTGCTCTCAAATGCTGAATATATTTAAACAGGAGTCCATGCTCTTCTTTTCTTTTTTTTGTGCCCACACAATTGTGATCTGGGCCAGAGCTTCTAGCAGCCACTTCCATAATCCTGCCCTGAAATTCTTCTAAAACTCATGTTGCTATCTATACCCCTTACGTACAGGCAGAGTTGGACTTCCCTCACACCAGCTGCTCTGTGTGCTTAACGGATGGAGCACTGGTGTGTTTTACACCTGATGGTCAGTTCACTGCAGAACAAGGAAAAGAAACTAAATGGAAGTTACAGTTTTTGCTTACTGTGTACCCACAAAATCTAAAGAAAATTAAATTATCGATTTTACACATAATACAGAAAGCAAATGCTACTGTAGACACTTGACAGTTATTCTCACAAGATCTACAAATCTACATGTGGGAATCCATCACCTCAAAAAGATCCTTTGCTCTAAGCTGTCCACAGAACTCTGGTACACCCAGAGCTGTACTGAGTTAGGGATCACCAGGAGTCCCTTACTCTCTCTTGCAGAGCTGATCCACTTGACATCTTTCAGCAATTCTAGAGAGGAAGCAGGTAAAAAAACCAAACCAAAACAAAACTCAAGCTACTCTTTTTCCCCTGAAACAAAACCAACCCCCCTGTTGGTACACTGTAATGAATGTCCGGAAAGAGCAGAAGAAAATACATCCCTACCAAATCCTCATTTTCTCAGAGAGACAAGTAAATAATTCTAATTGTGTTTCTCTCCCTTTAAATGGGGAAGGAAATCTAATAAAAAGCAGATTTGCACTGAAATCTAGCCTGGTGAAGTTAAATGCAGTAGTGTTTAAAAAGCCCTTTGAAAGGCATTACAATACAAGAAACACAAACCCTACAGAGAGGCCAGATCATTATTAAGACTGTCAGGTGAAAGCTCCCTGGCTCAATACAGAACCGTTCTGATCACTCATTTAGTACCTCTTGTTGGCCAACAAATGCCTTTAAAACAAATGCCAGACTGGGGATATTGAACAAGGAACGAGTTCCTCTGGCCACTAGACGTCCCTGTTCCTCCTCTGGAAGCAGCTGTGAACATTCACTTTTCCCACTGCACACAATGGAGCTATAAAAAGGACGACATAAGGAAGTGGCACTTTCCCCAGATATAGCACATTCTTAATATCCCATTCATGAATGAAATAAATGTCGTAATGCTATCCAGATGCAACTGGCGACCGAGACTGAGAATGCCTGCTTCTGTATTACCCGAACTGCAGATTCCCCAAGGTGATGTGCCATGGAGTAACGCTACTCCAAGTCCAGAGCACCCCAGGAAGGAGGCTCATTGTCCAGGCATACACCCCTCTACAGTAACACTGCATGCTCATTTGGGTCATTATTTCCTTGGTTCAGATACTTTTCAGACACAGACACCCTGTGTTTTATAAGATCAGGCTCAATGCTTTGACTTCTTTCTGTTGCTTAAAAGCAACTGAGTGTTGAATGACTGGAAAAAAAAAAAGCAGATTAGTTATCTCCCTCCCCCATGCACACACACCAAGATTTGTCTTTGGTATATAACAAAAATAAACCTCCCACCAGAGACCTTGGAAATCTTGAACCTTTTTTCCCTCCAGGAGGATTTATTATTTTCCAATGAGCGGCTGTTCATGTGCTTCTCCTTCTTGTTCCTATTCATAGGATCAGATCCTGACTAGCATGCACAACCTCAAAAGAAAAGAAAGACTGAATACAAACTGTTTAAAAAAATAGCCTGTTAAAAGTGTAAGCTAGCTAGGGGTTGACACTGTATCCTGACATACGAGTAGCTGCCTTCAAGACCCTTACCTTGTAGGCGACGCTGTTTGAGGAGTCCACAATGATAAACAGGGGCTTTCTTGTGAAAGGGTAGAGATCTCCAGGGTGAAGACTGGAAAGAGAAAGGGACGCTTCACAGAGCACTAGAACTGCTGCAAAGCTGTGACCGTGCACACGTTTCTCAGACACAGAGCTGCCCATGTCCAGATAAAAGCAAGCACATGCCTCATGCCCCAGTCCTCAGATTCATCCTCAGAGAGTGACTGCAAAGCTAATCTGGTATTCTCTCTAACATGGACTGACATCTTATTAGTTCCTTCCCAACAACAGATGCTTATGTTCTTGAGAAGTCATCCACCGTTAATTTGAATTTTTTCCAGCAACAAAACATTTACATTAAGTCACAATAATACTTTTAGAGTGTTTATATCATCATTTAGAGTTGCATATTAATTTCTAATTACTCAAATTCAATCTACAATCTACATTATGATGTCCTGCACTGAAGAGTTTGAATCCAAGAGGCTTTGATGCATTTTCTCTGTTACAGACAAATTCTTCTGAATTTGCAGTTGTCACACATGAAACTTACCAGTGCATCTCCTTGTAAGACTGGTTTCGCTTGTGGATGGCATCCCCGTTTATAATGTCCCGGTTACTGTTTGTCAGAACACCACCAAAATCATACGGACCTACACACGGCAAAAAGAACGCTCCAGTTAGCAGTGGTAACTCACCGCTGTTACAGGTTTAATGGTTATGAGAAAGGGAGGAAGCAACCACAAATCCCAGAAAACACAGTGAATCTGAACCACTGGAGCCGAAAGGGGGGGAGGGAGGCTTTACTAGCTACACATTCAATTTTATGCATTTTCAGTAGTCCAGCATCTATCAAACAGAAGCAAGCAATACAACTTCGTAACTTCTAGTATATGTATTCACTATTTATCCACAAACAGCACAGAAGATCCAAATACTGGCTCTTGTTACACAGCAAAAATTAAAACTCATTATACATTTCATCTGGGAACACTAATACCTCTGTAAAATTACTAGATGAGCTAGCATATCCTAGGTTCAGATTTTGATCAAAAAATAAGGCTCAATCAATCAAAAGCCCTGGAGCCTCTCAGAACAGATACAATATTATCATCTGCAGTTACAACACTGCAAAGGGGAGAAGAGAGAGCTCAGCGAATGAATACGCTATCAATACTCCTAGGAAGGACAGAACGGTTTTACCCAGATTTCACATCTGCAGCACAAGTTTACTTTTTAAAATTTCAAATTTTAGAATTCACAGGTTTTAAATGCACACAGCTTGGACCTGTGTTCCTAAGGTAAGCTGAAGAAATGCTCAGCTAAGTTTGCACAACTGACCTACCCGTCTGTCTGATGGAGAGCAAAGATGAAAGCAATAGCTAATAAAAAAGATCAAATCCTACACAAAAAAAGTGCTAGAGATACCAGGAAACATTTCTGCCATTGCTATGGGTATGAAATGTCACTAACATTAGTAGAATAAAGTATTAGGATTTCCTCATTCTGTTATACATTTGCAGAGTTGGTTGACACATATTTGGCCACCAAATGCCATTTTTTCAGGTGTGGATACATAAGACACCTTTCCATTTTAAGGGAAGCTTTGGGAATACAAAACCAGGAACAGAACACACATTAATTTAGCACTGTTACAAACGTCTCACGGGTCAAACACAAATGGCTTACAGGCGATAGTGCAACTTGCAGCTGTGCTCTTTTAATAAAGGTAGGACTTTCTGGTCTGTGCAGACTATGCTACCTTATTAAAAGGATGCAGTTGTAATGGGATTCATTTAATAAAAACTGAAGTCTGACCATGCAGCTCTTCAGAGGACAGAGCCTGCATGCCCCTGCAGTAAGGTACTCAGCTGAAACAATACATGCAGTGAAGTGGACATAACACAGGCTTTAAAGAACACGGTTTAGTTAGAACCTATCACCAAGTTGCAGCAAAAAGTAAAATGTTAAAAACATTAAAAAAAAAAATCACTGCCACAATCCAAAGCTGACAGGGATTTTTTTTCGTTTAACATTTTCAGAGCTCTGTAAATCATGCATTGGGATGGACAAGGCATGCATCTTATAAAGGAATGCAAGTCTCAAACAGATGAGGCGTGTACAATATTTAGGATGTTAAATTTTTTTTTTTCTTCCTTTAATTATATAAACAGATTTTTTTTGACTGTGTCTACTTCAGCCAACCAGTTTTCAGCTTTTAGATTTGCAGCTGCATCCAAATATTCTGTTAGGTTGCAAAGAAGAGGAGAATGAGGTGAGGGGAATTGTCAAAAATCATGAGAAGGGCTTGAATTGTCAGGTTAACAAGCGTGCAAATAGAACAGTCCCTGCAGACGCTTCTGCCCTTTTACCACCCATCTCCTGACCGTACGCTCTCGCAGCACCGGAGAGTGGAAACAATCCCAAAGTGCCAGTTAGCCATTTTATTAACTTTGCACTGATGCATCAGCTGAGCCACGTGGTCTTCAAAACTGCTGAAGCTTTTAATACTTCAGATGCATCAAAAACTGGGTATGTCCTTTGAAAAGGTCTCAAGTTAGTGCACACTAATTAAAGCACAGGGAATTAACGACTGCTTGTGGGGAAAAAAAATGCTATTTTACTAGGTACACAGGAGAATAAAATTGACTTGTCTTTTAAAAGGAGCTTTGTGACATCTTTCTTGGTCACTTGTCCTGGAACGTACAGAAAATTCAAGCCCTGTTCATGACAGGGAGCATTCCTTTATTGTACCTTCACTATCCGAACGACCTGATGGAAACACGCCCGTGGCAGACAAGTATATCAGCAGTACACTGTTTGCAGGCAGCTCCTGAAATTCAGATAAAGAGAAGAGTGGAAAGGGAAGAAATGTGTAAGTGTATTTTAATATTCAATCATCGCACTAATAAAACCATTGCCATTTAATTTTGTGCTACTCCTGCTTCTGGCTCCCTTCACTCTGTTCTTCGTGTATGACACACCCTTCCCCCCCAGTATTTGACCCTTCCAACAGTGGGGTACGCAGACGAGAGTGTAAACTGACGATACCTTCATACCTTTCTTCCCCACACAGACCTCTGGGCTGATCTTAGAGGTTCAAGCTGCACTACGAAAGCATCTGCTTCCACATAGACTCTTGCTATGCAGCCAGATCTGAGGCTTTCCGAGACACGGAAACCAAAAGCTGCCAAAATCCATGCAGACCCTAACTCCCAAACAATTCAGGATCCTAAAGGAAGTTCTTTGTTTCCAAATACCCCGGAGTCTGCAACATCTGCCTCTTCCCCTGACCCTTCTCAGCTGGACAACAGGCACAACACCCCCAGGTTTCTGGATATACCTGTAAAAGGTCTATTTTCCACCTTTTTAATGGGCTGTCTGCATGAGGAAACAGATGCTTTTAATTTCTGCAAAAGGCTGAGCATGCCGGCACCCAAATGCTAAGAGCAGAGATGCACTTCCTTCACCTCACCAGCTGTGTTTCTTGAAACAAACTGAAACTTGTTTCTTTATAGGATTGATATTCTGGTTTTACTACTAAATCCTAACTTGCTAACTTGTACAGTCATAATTAAGCATAATGAGCCCAGTAACTTTATGAAATTAAAATAAGCACAGCAGCTGCATTTAACAAAGCCTACAAATGTGTAATTACCTGTGTGGAAGAGCGAGGTTGATAAGAAAATAAGGCAGGCAGATAAAAATACAGCACATGCAGGAAAGGAATCCAATTGAAAACTGGAGACCTCCCTTCATTACAAATAAATTCACTAACTTCACAAACCTTAAATGATGCTGCTAAAAACGTATATAGTTGGCTAAAAGTTGGTTTATAAAGTAGATATTTATGGGGGTTCTCCCGCCTGGCTGGTTTCTCCGTTGACTCCTGTTAAAAAACAACCAAACAAAACACAACACAAAAAACCAACCGTATATTACCACAGCAGTTTCCTAACCCTCTAAATTTCTATTTATCAGAATGTTCATTTTCAACGTACTTCCCACAGCCCTCCTATCTCCCCAAAAATACCTATGAACTAATACAACTACCCACAGCCTCCTAATCGCCTTCTTAAGCCTTCAATGACTCCTACCAACCTACTTTCCACATAAAAANGAAAGGGAAGAAATGTGTAAGTGTATTTTAATATTCAATCATCGCACTAATAAAACCATTGCCATTTAATTTTGTGCTACTCCTGCTTCTGGCTCCCTTCACTCTGTTCTTCGTGTATGACACACCCTTCCCCCCCACATACCAGCCCTTCCAACAGTGGGGTACGCAGACGAGAGTGTAAACTGACGATACCTTCATACCTTTCTTCCCCACACAGACCTCTGGGCTGATCTTAGAGGTTCAAGCTGCACTATGAAAGCATCTGGTTCCACATAGACTCTTGCTATGCAGCCAGATCTGAGGCTTTCCGAGACACGGAAACCAAAAGCTGCCAAAATCCATGCAGACCCTAACTCCCAAACAATTCAGGATCCTAAAGGAAGTTCTTTGTTTCCAAATACCCCGGAGTCTGCAACATCTGCCTCTTCCCCTGACCCTTCTCAGCTGGACAACAGGCACAACACCCCCAGGTTTCTGGATATACCTGTAAAAGGTCTATTTTCCACCTTTTTAATGGGCTGTCTGCATGAGGAAACAGATGCTTTTAATTTCTGCAAAAGGCTGAGCATGCCGGCACCCAAATGCTAAGAGCAGAGATGCACTTCCTTCACCTCACCAGCTGTGTTTCTTGAAACAAACTGAAACTTGTTTCTTTATAGGATTGATATTCTGGTTTTACTACTAAATCCTAACTTGCTAACTTGTACAGTCATAATTAAGCATAATGAGCCCAGTAACTTTATGAAATTAAAATAAGCACAGCAGCTGCATTTAACAAAGCCTACAAATGTGTAATTACCTGTGTGGAAGAGCGAGGTTGATAAGAAAATAAGGCAGGCAGATAAAAATACAGCACATGCAGGAAAGGAATCCAATTGAAAACTGGAGACCTCCCTTCATTACAAATAAATTCACTAACTTCACAAACCTTAAATGATGCTGCTAAAAACGTATATAGTTGGCTAAAAGTTGGTTTATAAAGTAGATATTTATGGGGGTTCTCCCGCCTGGCTGGTTTCTCCGTTGACTCCTGTTAAAAAACAACCAAACAAAACACAACACAAAAAACCAACCGTATATTACCACAGCAGTTTCCTAACCCTCTAAATTTCTATTTATCAGAATGTTCATTTTCAACGTACTTCCCACACAAATGGTCTGCCCACGCTGCGTTTCCTACTACACAGCCAAGCAAGACACAGTATTTGAACCAGAACTTTATATTATCTCTCATTAAACCTGTTACCCAAATCTTTCTTACACTCTCAAGCATTACCCAAGAGTGAAAAAATTCACTCCTCATCTCATGAAAATCTAGAGATTTCCTTTTGCCTCCAGAGAAACTATTTTTTGTGCTTTCTCTGAAGGGGATATTTAGCTTTCAGGTCACTTAGCAAGCTGATGAACTTATCCGTCTGCGCGACTGTTAGACTGGAAACAGAGGAGGGGGTGAGTGCACGTGGCCAAGCACAGGCACAGCACCCCTTCAGAAGCACCTTGGCCAGACCAATGTAAACCAGGTGTGAAACGATGCCCAAATATTCACTTCTGCTAATTACTGACTACTGAAATTTGCTAAGGAGAAAAAAAAAAAAGAAGAGGGAGACATTACTTGGATCAAACTCCACAGGTTTGTGCTACTCTTCGCTCACTTCCAGCAAGAGTTACACCAGCTTTACTACCCTGCTCTGCACAGTGACAGTACCAAGAGTACACCATTTAAACCAACCAGCCCACCAAACATAACCCCAGTTAAGATCTGTTGCCAGGTTCGTCACCGAAGTGGAACTTACCTGCATTCCAGGTTTGTTCATTTGTGAAGCTAAATTCATTGGTTCCCTTTCAAGCGCTTGTAGCATTCGGAACATATCAATAGTTAATTCACTGAACTTGACCTGCAAAAGAGTCAAACAGTTCACTCTGACAGATACAGGTTAAACAGTATTTCTCTGGAATTGTCCAGGGGAGAGATTCAACTGCATACCAGACAGACCATTTTCTGTCTCTCAGGGACACACTGCCACACTGTCAGTGTCATCTCTGAATCTCTAAAGACCTGTAAATAACTTTTAGAAGAGCTCACAGAGAACAAAGTCTATTTATTTATTACTGGTCTGCCAGGCCAGCTGACTGTACCACAGACCCCTACTTCACAAATTAGAGACTTTTCTGGAGTGTTTACGAATCAACTGCTGAAACCACTATGTACTGTGAATTTAGGCAAAATCTGAAAAAGATACACAAACTGTAACTTAGATACAACTCCCTTGCTTACCTGAAAAAGAGAGCTCAGAGAGATATCATGAAGTCTGTACAACTTCACTATCATCATCATCTGAAAACCAAGATCTTTAATGTCTTTTGAAAACCCCTTCCTGCTGCAACTGAAGATGAAACAAGCTGGAGTATGTCATGCGAAAGCCTAAGTCAAGCTTTTTCTAGACATACTCCAGAGGCCTCTCATGCTTGAATGCTGTTAAGAACAATCCAGTATATAAAAATCAATTGCATCTACTTAATTGACATGATGAATATGAGCAGTAAGAGGTCAGTACCGCAGGTCTAACAGCTAACATTTCATTTTTAGCTCTTATTTCTGAGAGCCTCTTCTTCTTGTTGCCACTGCAAACATCCTGATCAAAATATTTTAATGTTTGCCTCTGCTGGAATCTCTGTTGTATGATCAGAAGAGATGTCAAAAGGAGCAGGACTTTGAACTCCAAAGATACAAACCCAAGTCCCCAGAATTTTTTACCTGGTTGTTGCAGTTTCCAATAATCAGGGCATCTGCGAGAGCAAGCTGTCCCACTATCATTCCCTGCTCTAGCAACGGAGCTCCTGTTTCAGAAAGCCTGTTAGAGGTGATTACAATGGTGTTGTCATCATTTAAAACCATGACAGGGTCTGCCTAAAAAAAGCAACCAGAATAAATCAGGAATTCAAGAAAAAAAAATCTGATTTGTAAGTCAGAGAGAAGTCCAAAGGTCTTGTCACTTACAGTAAACAATAACTGAGACAGATTTTTACAATTAATTTGCTGTACTATGTATGCTGTACCCTGTATGCAGGCTACAGAGTAATGCCTCACCACCTGGAAAAGAGCAGCTCCTAGGGACTGCAAGCAAATACACGGCACAAGTACAGGAAGGTACAGCAAACAGAAAAACCTACTTCCTCAAACACCACCAACTCTGCTTCAGCTTTTCTATACCTGAGGAACCAATTGTCATCAACCACCTTACAAATTAATGCAGAATAAACTAAACATTCCTACAATATGGAAGAATCTGTCACCATCTTAGTTTGCCTTTCCCTCCTAGAAATAAATAGCAAAGGAAACGAGGGAATGATGATGCTACTCTGGCAATAGTTAAATAAATACTCATGTTATATAGTGACATCTTGCACAAGAGGAGGAAAGTAGAACACTGTCTCAATTGACAGAATAAACAAATTTATTTTCCTTTCAACAAACTTCAGAAGTTGATCACATTACAACTATGCTAAGAGCCTATGTGTTAACTCCCATGATGACACTGTATTTTCCATTACATACTGCTTATGCATGGCCAGCATAACAGCCCAGAACTCCAACAAGTACACTCTGAAATGCAATGAAAACATCAGCACGCTGGATTGCCTTCCACAACGACAGAACTGGAGTTGACAGTCTCTCTAAAATGTTGACCATAACTGCTGTACTTTCAATTCTACCATTTGCTGAACACCAAGAGCAAAACCAATAAGGTGACCAAGGTTATCTCAGCTTTGTGCTTCTATCTTCAGTCCATCACACAGCCAGGTCTGACACTGCAGACACTTCAACAGCTGTCACTGTTACACCACTGTAAATACATTTCAGTGATCAAACTGGGCAGGAATATTGCCCCTGCACACCTGCTTACCACATAGAGGTGGTGATACAGGAACACTTCAGTGAACAGGTCAGAAAATTTCACTTTTAAGCTAACAACTAAAGGGGAATGGTATTCTCACCTCAATAAATGCTGCCACTTCCTGAAGAACCAGGTTCCACTCCACCTGATCTTCGGTATTAAAACGATGAGTGTAGTCTTCAATTTCATCTGACAGCTCCTGATGTAAGAAGTTCAAAAGACAGACACAGTCACTTCTCAAACTGAGCTTAACGGGCAGTCAGTAACCTTACAATTTGGTTACCTGTGCTGGCCTTTAAGAAGAATAATTTTAAAATAATTTACTTGAGAGCATATGGAGCACACTTAGGACTAACGTGCCAGCCAAAGCGCGCTCTTTCAGGAGCCAGAATGCCAACATTACATTGAGCTTTGGCAATGCAAAGTGTCTTTCAAGTAGGTCCAAATGCAAAGAATATCTGGAGTTCAGTCTAACTGTCACACTCCCATACAGCGACGTCACTGGTTATTGCCATAAGCTATGGGTACCAAAGACTCACACCTCAGCTTACAAGTAACTTTAAATACATTGAGAAAGTGAATGGTATGATGGTCTGGCTTTTTTAGCTGTCACTAAGCTAGCAGTTGAAGTCAGCTCAGACACAGACAGTAACAGAACCTACACAAAGCTGCCAATAACCAGAACCTTCCACCCCTTAGCATCCTCACCCCCACTTGAACATACCTTTACAAGGTCCTTTACAACATCCATTTTGTTCAGCAAGAGACAAACCACTATAAATCTCGCATAGTAACGCAGCTTCTTAACCACTAATTCAGGCCTGAACACAACAAGAAAAACACCACAGCCAAATGTGAGATTAAAACAGAGGAAGAGTTGGAGACTAGGGCAAGGCTGAACACTCTGCAGATTGAGAGTTCTAACCGAATTCATGTGGAGACCAATAACTAACTGGCTGCTTAAAGATCTATTTTAAATCGAGTACAGGGACATAAAAAAATACATCAAAAAAGCTGCTGCCTCCCCCTTCCCCACAGTGTCCTCACATGTTCCCCCATGAGAACAGGCACAGGAGTCAGACAGAACCGCTGGCTCTTCAAACCTTTTGACAGTTCATGGGCATCATCTGACCCCACTGCATCCCATGATAATCACAGCTGGCTCAGTTCACCCACCTGGGACAACTTTGAGATCTGCAAGTCAGCATAGCCCATAATTACACATCCATTTCTAAAATCTTCTGACAACGTCTAGAAACACACGTGGTCAATCCTACCTTGTCTGAAACAGCCCAAGCACTCAGACTGAAACTGAGATTTTTAAGAGAGAAGATAATAGGATCAACAGACATCAAAGCAGAGCAGGGAAACTTTCATCTCTTTGTGGCACACAGGTGCACTTACACATCAGCAAGACTAGAGATGTGCAATTAGTTTAAGTCCAGAGAATGTCCTTGAATGCTTGGCAGGCAACTCCCTAACTAACCTCCTGCATTTATCTTGACGATAACTTCAGATAACTCTTCTTTACCTTTATGAGGAAACCCAGGTTTACCGGCTGGAATGTAAGGTCAGGATTCAGCACTGAGCTCTTTACCTATTCTTATTTATATCTATGGTCTTGGCAGGCAGCACATTTTCTGCACTGCCACAACACAGCCCTGCTGTGAGGGTACCTTTCTCAGCACAGTGTCTCTAAAGGAAGACGTTATGCCTCCTAAAGTTCTTGGACCTCGTCCCAGTCAGTTACAGAGGGCTGTTGTATGCAGTACTAACTGATGCTCCCCTGAAAAGCCCGATTAGAATCAAACAGGTTCTTCTGGTTCAGCCCAGCCGACATCTTCCAGCCACAGCATACTAAGTCCCAGCATTGATACTGCTCCGGACTCAAAATGACAAAACTTTGGGGCTAACAGCTTTTTAGCCAGGACCAGGTAACAGAACATTCCTCCAGTCCTACAGCAAAGTTCCTATGTATAGTGAGGTTTTTAATCATGGCAGGAGGATTAACAGAAACTTCTCCAACAACAGTGATTTTATCCCAATTACGCTCCTACAGTTCATAGTTATTTGCTGCTTTCATACCTTGTTCTAATCTTGAAAAAACAACAGACATACCTGTCCTCTTTGTTGACTTGGGAGTAGTATGACCTCTGCCTAATTGCTGAATAGAAGGAGAAAGCTTCATTGAGATAGCTGGTTTCTGAAGTGCGCAAGCTGCGGAGGAAGAGCCAGATTAGCTCACAGCTTTACATGGAAATCCATGCCAAACCCTCCCTGCACCCTCAGCCATCTCCTGCATCAATGGCACAACTCCCTCCACAAGTAACATCATATGAAAGCCAGACTCATTCTCTGTGCCTGCTGGGGAGACATATTTCAGAGCTTGGATTCCATTTCAGGTAACAATCAAATCTGCCCATCTTGTGCCCATATGCACAGGTGACAGGTTAGTTCAAAAGTTTAAAGGAACATTAAGCTCCCAACTTTTAAATCACACTATTGCACAAGAGCCAAATGCAGATGCTTTTGAGGCAGGAGGTACGTCCTTAGGCAGTACCAGCAGGACTGGCAATGTGGCACTGGGCTCACGGGTGCCTTTCTCTGCAGCACCCCCATGCAGTCCCAAGGGCCTTCTCATTCAGAAACAGGCATCGTGACTCAGCTGCTGCATTCGATTCTCCTGGCTGAGTATCCAGATGTTTGGCACGGAGCTGCCACTAACGCTGCATTCCCCTACTGAATCCTTTTCTGTGCTTACTTACTAATAATGGTAATAGAGCTGCCCAATCTTGGAAGCAATTTCCCCAATTTGCCACCGCTTCAACCCATACCGATTGTCCAATACTTGTCTATTTCGCAAGAGAGAAAAGAAAGATTAAAAGGCATTCCAGAATTTCTCAGAACATCACACCAGACAAGACAAAGAGCCACTGTAGGGCCAAATTCAGCTTTCACTGCTGGTGTGGCATTCCCAGTGGCAGTCCCTCGCAGAGCCAGCAGCACTGCATACACACACCAGAACACGCACCATTTATCTTGCATAAACTTGTGAGAGCTAGACATAAGAATGTTGCACAAAATACACACAACAAAAAAATACACACAACAAAAGGTCACAGCTTCCCCGGAGAACACTCAGACTACGCAGCCAACGTAAGGTGTGAAAGATCAGAGCCCACGCTGCAGCAAGAGGCTTCACACCGCTCCAGATGGGTTCTGCATTGCAGAAGCCACCATCCCAGCTTCTCCTTGGCAATATATTAAAGCAACACACATTCAAGTAGGGCAAAAGGTTTTGTTAAAGTCACACTGAAAACTCAGCAACATTTTAATTCATTAGACTGTGCAGGAAGTGACTATTCCCTCCCTTCACGCTTGCAAAGCGGTGAAATCTCAATCTTAACAGGGCCCCTAGGCATACCAGAGATTAAAGCTGCACTTACATCCACCGAACACGTCTGCCTACGACATTCCCTTACCGATGCTGCTGTTGAAACTTCCAGAGTTTGGTGTAAACGTCAAACGTTCGCCCAAAATAGGATTGCCACTGCTTTTGCCCATACTGAGGCAAATCCCTGCAACAGACAAGTGACAAACGCAGAGTTACGGAGTAGGTTCCAGTCAGCTCAGCGTGACGGCAGCGTCTTTGTGCAATGTCAGAACAGCTTTGTTCAGAATTGACTTGAAATGCTTTAGAATTGTCTGCACCCACAGCGACAAGAAGCAGGATTCCTGTAGTTTCTCAAAATCTGTCGTTACTGCAATCCGCAAGGAAATCAATCCGATTTAGCTTGTAGGAAGTACAGATAGCGAGATCTGACCATGGCAGCCCTAAACACATGCCACAAGCCAGACAGCATATTCATTTAACATTTATACAGGGAAAGACTGCATATGTATATCTATGAGAAGGAAGCGTCTACTGGGGGAGGAAGAAATTCTTCAGTGCTGTGTCCTAATTATTGCTTCCTACTTTCAGATGAATTCTCTAGTCAATTTTCAAATGCAAAAGGATTCAAGTTCTCAGTGTTAATAAAGGTTCCATGCATTTTGCAAATCTTTCGAGTGATTGCCTACATTTAATCACTGCTTGGGGACACGGAGAGCCAACATCTCAAACTGCCTGGGCTCTGCAGGTTCCACACAACAAAGGATGACCCAGGAACACCAAACTGAAGGCGTGCAGCTTAACTGCAAGTGTTTGAAGTAAAATTTTTCCTACTAAGAAAACAACTAGGTCTTCAAATGCAAGAACCATCATTCAATTACTGATTCAAAGAGCAGCAGAATCACTGTAGTTATTCTAGTGTCTATTGCCAGTCCGTAGCCACAGTCCTTAACATCCTACCCAAGAGCACTTGTCCAGATACAAGTTCGACTGATGGGCTCCCTGCATAGAGCCCTTATGACTCTCCCTCCCCAAACGATTCAGCGAGATGGGTCCTGTCCAACACCTTCCCCCAGTTGTACAGGTAGACACTCACTTTTAAGTTAGTTATGAAACATATGGTATATTTACATGGTATTTATTATGAACATATGACTCTCCAGATGTGTCTGGGGTTCTGGCTCCAACACACAGAATGGCAGCGGATGGAAGCAGTGCTCTCCACGAGGGAGTTAACATCAGTCAGGTGATTTGATATGTGCAAAAACATCAACATTTATGGGCAAATTCAGTCTAAAGGGCAAAAAAGAATCCATGCTTTCTAAGCCCTCTAAACATGCCTTTATCAAGATTCCTCAATATTAACAGCTTTGTAACAGCACCAAAAGAACAGGCCTACAAATAATCCCTCCAAACAAGAAATGACCATGTTCCTACACGCATTTTTCAACAGGTGATTGAAAACATCTTACCATCTTGCTAAAAGAGAAGTAATTTTATGGTTATATGAACAGAAAGCTAAATTGGACTCTTAAAATATCATAGTAAGAAAAAAACCTTACCCAAGAGCAAGCAGAATAATCTAATAGGAAATTAGTTTGTTTAGACTGATAATATTTCTTGCTACTCATTAAGGAAATAATTTTTTTTAAACCGATGAGGCTGTTCACTGTGTTTCAGAAACAGACCCCATAACATCATACATAAACCAACTGTCCAAATGTCACAGGGTCAGGGAAGCACGTGGATGTTCACCGCTAACATTCACTGGGTCAGGTTCCATCATCGTCACAACATTTCTCACCCTCTAACTCAGAGTGACACGTCAAAACCTGAGACCTTCTGGCTTTTTCATATCATCTCCAGTGGTATAAGGCGAGTTAGTCAACCCAGTTCCGTTCTGCTTTCACACCTCCACTCCATTTCTACAGTGATGTACTTCCCTCCACCTCCACCCCACTCCTCAGGATTTTAGCTGTCAAGGTTGGTGCTGTCAGTCCTAACAGAAGCCCATCACCTGGGAGTTACTTGAATTTTGAAACAAATGCAACAGAGAAGACAAAACCCCTGTGTCTCACTGAGTGCACGCTGCCTACAAATCTGTACTGAAGCCGATTCAGAGGAGGTATACAGGTCTACATGGAAGTAGAACAGTTTTTTCAAGACAGCACAATCTTCCATTTGATTTAAGAATTATTTCTTCAGGGAATGCTCTCTCAAATCACTGTGCTGGTTAACATACCATCCAACACCTCGGTCTTCAGCAGATGGGCACAGGAAAGCAGCACAGTCCATTTCCCAGCCTGGGAGGTCGCTCCCAAGGGAACCACCACCTTTGGAAACCACGCCGTGTCCTCCGGAGCAGCGAGACAAGGAAAGCAGGACACTACGATTTCCAGAGCAGCGTACTGGCGCATTTCTGCTAACTGTAATTGCTTTAACAGCACTCTAGGTAGAAGAGGAAATTAATATTCCTTTGCTCATCAGCCAACTGTACTTCCCACACAGCCTGGAGAGACCTAGCTTAGTTACCACATGCAAAATAAATCCGTTATCAGCTATGACTCTTACCAGCCTTGAAAACCATGCCAGTACTTAAGTGCTGCTGCTATTCTATGAAGATGCTAAGGAATCTGGGCAGGATTTAAAAAAAAAATTCCCCTCGGACTTGTAATTGGCTACTCAACATCTTGGAACATACTTTGGTGTAGCGAGGGGTAAACAGGAGTATAAATGTGTTTCAGAGCACCAACATCTTCAACCAAATATGGCTTGATACAAACACATGCAAAATTAAAGCATTTACTGCAACCAGTGACCACTTTCTACTATTGTAATAGATGCAAACCTTTTAGCTAAACAAAAGAAGTTAAGAAAGTGTCCTAATACATGCCTGAGATATATTGGAGGCTTTGGTATAGCAAGAGCTAGTGTTAAATTTAATTAGCACATTCACAGGTGTCCATGTTGAAAAATAAAAAAGATAAAATGAGAAGTGAATACAAACACAAAAACAATGCTAAAATTGACCATTTTAAAAAATAATAAAAATCAAAATTCCCTGGCATTAAAGAATGACTGAATTAGCAAGCTGACTTAGAGAACTCTACCAGTAGTAAACTGGGCTTTCTAGGCCAGGTTGCTTAAGATATTTGAGCAAAGGTCTAACATAAAGAAACAAGAAAACATACCCTTCTTCTCTCAAACCCCAAGGAGGCATGTGCACAAATTAGGAAATAAGCAGGGAACCATTTGCTGATCATGCTTACGCATACATCCCTCATCAGTAAGCCAATATGCTCTTTACACCTCACCTGGCATCTTCCCTCCTGCACTTCTGTCACCCCCTCGATTCTGCACCTTCCCCTGGACGAGCCTGAGCAGTCTTACAAAACCGAGCTCGACTCACTGCACAGTATTCGCTTTGAATGTGTGACAATTACTGGCATTTTTAAAAGCTTCTGTTGCCACAGAGTGCACGTGTTTGGCCACTGTTGTCCACAGCCGCTGCTGGGTGTCCACACGTATATTTCCCAAGCAGCGCGCTCGCCTAATTGCAGCTGGCATAGCTGCACAATACCACGCGATTCCTCAGCTCCCCGGGGAACAGGAAAGATCTCCATGGAAACAGACAGCAGCACTTGTTCTTTTGATAGTATTCTGACACGGCTGTAATAAAACTTCATTTATGACAATACATTACCGTGGTTTCACCACAGATTTTTGCAGACCAGAGCTGCCATTTCACCATCCATTTACTGTTCCGTGTTCTGAACACCATGCATGTTGCTCCCGTGTCTCAAGAAATTTTGCTGTGAGAAAACAGATGCACAAGCAGAAGAGGACATTTACTGCAGTTTTTTTAATCGGACAAGACGATCTGCATTATTTGGTGAGAAATAGCGGAAAATAATACAAAAGACTCAGTTGACTGCGGAGTGGATTATTAATACAGCTCCTCCACTGAAGGAGACAGGGAATATATGATCCCGAAGCAATTACACACCCAACTGGAGAGCAAAAGACTATTTTGCTACTTCCAGATCTACAGAGGGATACTAGAGCAGTATGGAGAGAAAAAGAGAAGAGCTTCCATCTCCTCCAGGGCGTGCCGGGCTGAGGATGCTGGTACAGAACGGGCAGGGGCAGGGGCACACACTCATGCTGTTACCAATGACGATCAGCTTCACAGGAGGGAGGAAGCAGCAGCAAGAGGAATCCAGATGCAGAGGAGGGAAGAGATGCTTTGGTTTAGGACAGTTCTATCCAGAGCAGGAGGACAGTTACTTCACTACAATAGCCTCCAACAACAAGTGGAAACTATTTCCAATTTCTTGGCTTTTAAAGCACGCCAAACTGGACATGAAGACAGACTCAGATGTTCTAAAAGGATGGGTTTCCTGCACTGGGCACAGAAGACTGATTCCCCTGCCACACTAGAATGGCTGGTGGATAAACTCCACAGGCACTCCAGAATTTTATTCAATTCTTGCTGTATAGTCTCAGCAAAGACCAGCACTACTTATGTGCTCCTAATTAATTTTCTGTCAGTAGTTCACTTCAGCCATGCTGTCTTAGAGACTCATCAGTACACTTCAAAAAGGAAGGTTATGATAACTGGAAGTGTAACATTCAGAGCTTTAAATACATTCACAGTTTTGACAGGTGATAAAAAAGACAATTTCTTTTTATGTTCATAGGCTTGGAGTAATTACAGCCGTAGGTTCCTATTCCCAGAACCTCAGCAGCAGCAGGATACCAGTGTTGTGGTGTAGCTTCCCCATCGCCTCTAATATCCCACAAAGACAGTAAGCACACCAGTAGCCCTCAGGAACTTGACTCACTGATGCAACTGCTGGGAGAAGCCAGTCCCTCCCCAGCAGCAGCCAGGGCACAGCCTGCAGCACCACCTGAAGCTAAGAGGGTCCTGTTGTTTCTGAATCAGCAGCAGCAGCATGGAACAAACCTACAAACTTCAACTTGCATAAGAAGTCTATAAAATAGACGGTTAAACACTATCACCTCTTTCCGTCAAAGGACAGCAGTCGTGATTCTTGCAGCCTGCACAATGAGCAACAAGACCTTATGATCTGGGAAAGTAAAATATCTGTGGGAAGTCTTTCAATTTCTTAAAGTTTCAAGCTTCTCTCTGATACTGAACACATGTAAGCACTTTTTAACATTAAAAAGAAAATAATAACTGGTGACAGTACACCATGAAAAACTGCTTCCTAACACACTCTCTCTTTCCAGCCTTTTCCAAGAAAAAAGCAAGTGGGAATGAGGAAAGGAGAGAATAGAGCAACTGGAACACACTTCATTAACGGTTGTTTCTAATTCCAAGCTCCTGGTGTTCAAAAAAGGAGTGCAGACACTAGAAAGACAACCTCCCCTTTAAGTTATTCTGACAGGCATGGCCCCAAAAGGATGGTATCACTGGTAGTGAGAGCATGAAGTATACTGCGGAGCAGCAACCTTGGCAGATCATCATATATTTTCCTCAAATGCTGTCTTTGGCATCTGTATTGGGAAGAGAGGAAGGAAATGCTACTGAAACAAAGACGTGGCAGGCTGAGCCCTTGCGTTTTTGGCAGCGGCAACAGCTAAGCAACTGCCAACACAGCTATAGGCTCCGTTCCCTGTAGCTGAAGTGCCCAGAGGAGGTTTCAGGAAGGAAATCCACTGCTCTCCTCTCCCTCCCCCATCACTTCTTTTCCATGAAACATGGTAGGGACAAGAATGGCATAAAACACAGCAGCAAAGGCCATCACCATCTTCAAACCAGAAGGCAGCAGGCATGCATCAAATGCAATTATTATGCTAGAGGGCAAAGCAAGCAACTGGACTAGGAATTAGGATATGTGCCAAGTCATTTCCAGGTGAACTACTCAGCAAGCACTAACAGAGGAGATACCTGAAAATTATAATGCTGCTTTACCCAGTCATTACACCCGTAAGATTCACAGGCCTTACAGGTGACAGGGTGGTCAAGTTCTGTGCAAGAAGCAACTACGGTAATTGTGTCAAGCTGCAGTAAGGACACAGGCAGGCTCCCATGCCGATATGTTATTTTCATACAGCAGAGCTGGCTGCTGAAGCCCATCTGTCTATTTTTATTGCTCAGATTTCATCCAAAGGTACTTTCCATTTTCTTTTCATCTATCTGGATAAGAAGGTTTCTTTTTGGCAAAGTACCATGGAAACTACGCCTCTCATCTGGAAACCTGATACAAGTACTAACTCCCTCCATGCCCAAAGGAAAAAACAGAATGGCAGCAGGTACTCTGCCATCTCTGTGATTTGAACTTGAGCATCACGCATCCAGACATGAAGTCTATTAATTTGCACTCTTCAGTGACTCAGGCCAAAATTTCAAGCAAGTTATAACAGAAAGCCAATGCAATGGCATATATGGTCCTGGAAATCCTGGCCTCAAGATCTCAGTCCTTTCGCTCTAGTCTATTACACGCTGTGTCGAATGCAATCACCAAGAACTCTGTGTGTCTACTGCCCATTTACCATTCAGATTTTGGAGCACAAACTGTTTATTTTGGATTTGGTAATCAACTTCTAAAGTACATGAAAGGATTATCAATAGCGAGGGGCAGGGGGGGAAGGAATTAAAAACATCTTGGCTAACCATCTGTGTTTGAATAACAGCAAGCTATACGGGCCCAAACACACAGTATTAGTCAGAGACCAGTAAGAGCCTGAACTGCCAACACAATATTAGCTAAAAACCATGGCGCTTAAGAGACTCTACAGCAAAGCTTAGAAATAAAACAGCTCTTGAACACATAATCCTTAACTCAGCATTACTGACATAAACAGGATGCCTATATCACTGTCCAAACATGAACTATTTTCCTTGAACTCCCCTTACTCTTATTCCCCTTCGTATTGGTGCTGACTAATCAGCTAGACTTGCTAGATGTTATCACAGATGTGTTGTGGATAAATACAGATTTTACCTTTCTCCACAGTTCAGATTAACCATTTGTTTCACTAGACAGATACAGGCTATGGTTTGGATGTTTCCGTTTATCGCTTCCTAAATTTCTTCCCAAAAAATATTCCCTCACCAACTTTACTCCCACCTCCTTCTCATCCCCTTTTTTTTGGTACGGGGAGTTGGGGGGTCGGACTTTCATGCTGTTGACCGTATACAGCCACACCTAGTCCTTAATTGTGTACTTCATACACAACATTCCAGTACAAAGTTGATCAATTTCACAGAATTACTGTCAACTGACACAATCCAGACACTCAGCTCACCTTTCTCACATTTCCTTCCCCACTGTCTCAGAAGAAACACGTGAGCCTCTACTCCTGCAGACATTCTTACACGCATGGTCCAAAACTACCCATACACAGACACATGCTGTTCTCTCCTAAACAAGCCTACTGGGTTTGAGTTCAAAATGTTCATTGTACAACTGACTTCAGCATCACAAACATACTGAAGTGTATGTTCCAATGCTTTTCTGAAGGAATACTGTCAAAAACACACTAACCTTAAGCCATTGAATAGCTGTTTAGATTTATCCAATAAGTAGCAAAAGTCTGTCACTGTTTTCCTCTCTGCTTGAGGAATATCATCTTCAGCTCCTCCTGATGACATGATTTCTTTTAGGGCAAACTCAGTCCTATGAAGAAGAAAATAGCCATATTACTCAAAAATTGAGGGCTACTATGAACTCATCCAGATTAGATGCATGTACAGTTCCATGGGGATGGTAACAAAGAGCATGCAATTCTCCCACAGGTTACTCTTCTCAAGACTCATCCAAAATAACAGCTGAGAATCAAAGCGTGGGACTAAATATTGCACAATGCACCAGTTAACAGAGCAAAATTAAAAATTAAAGTGGCACAAGAGTCAAAAAATAAAATGAGGACTGTATTCACAAACACGAAACTGCCAACAAAAGGACTGTAACACAAACAATATTTGGGTTTCACACTCGAACAAAGAAATCCTCTCTAAATTTGCCTTTCTGCAGAGGTGTTTATCCTGCAGCTGTATTTAGAGAGACTAGCCTTCAGTTCTGTTTACATTTCATTTTCTTCTGTAACTGTTGAAAACTGTAGCTCTCTAGTTGCTATTGCTAAAGCAGCAACTTTAGACAAAATGCTAAAAAATATCCTGCTTCCTCTCTACTTCCTCATGACTGTTTAATTCCCTGCTTGCACTGCCCACAATTATACCTGCCGATCTGTTTTTACTGTTCATATGAGCAAACTGTCATATTGTACATTGATCCCCTGAATAAAAAACTGTTAGAATGTAGATAATCTTAGCACTGAGTAAGTAAGGGAACATGAAAGCCTATAAAGGCAGAGTGGCTTTTAAAAATCTTACTTGAAGCAAACACAGATATAAAATTATCCTTTTTGATCATCCAAAGGTGAGCTACAGATTTCTCAGCAGCAGCAACAAAAGATGCTGCTCTGAAAATGGCTGCCAGGTCTTTGGCTCTTCGGTGCTCTCCAGGAATTATATGCAAGATAAACACACCTCTGTCTGGGCAAATGCAGAGCCTTCACTTTCAGCGACTTCTCTACCAGTTCTGGTAAGCACCTTTGGTAAGCAACAAGTTTCCATTTGTGCAGAAGCTGTGTTTGGATGCTGTTTGTATAAACAATTACCTACAAGTTCCAATCCAAGGCAGGAAATGGCAA
Source organism: Syrrhaptes paradoxus (assembly GCA_013400615.1). Classification (NCBI taxonomy): domain Eukaryota; kingdom Metazoa; phylum Chordata; class Aves; order Pterocliformes; family Pteroclidae; genus Syrrhaptes; species Syrrhaptes paradoxus. The sequence goes on from VZTO01027653.1 coordinate 92,604, forward strand.
AGCTAACTCCTCACGGTCATTGGAAAGTACCCTGAAGGATCTTTCATCAACTGTCATGAAAAACCTTCACAATAACCAAACAGACTTTAGAAATACTTCCCGGAACAAACCCTTCATGCCTTCCAAATGCAGAGGAACTTGGCAGCTCCCTCCAGCTTTTGGGGAGAAGCTAGTGAGCGTATCCTGCCAGCCAAGCACTTCAATCATTTCCCAACTGAGACAAGATGGGGCACACAGTCACTTGTCCTTTGCACGCCCACGTGACAGAGCACTAGTGCAAGGACGTGGGGTGCGCTGCACTAACTGCTTGGTGAAGAGTTCCAGAAAAAAGGTAGGAAGTATCTACTTACTGTCAGGTAACGGCAGTACGGGTGCCAGACAGCATAAGAGAGACCAAAACGTACCAACCAGATGTCAAAAGCGGTTGGTACGAGCCTAGCAAGCAGGACAGGAACATTGTGAAGCACCAGCCTGGGTTTGAAGCCTCTGAACATCCACATTCACACAGCATGAAACAACACTGATACTTAAAGCACCAACATACGAAATCAAAGCGAACAGTAAGCTGAAAGCCACACGTCAAAAGCAGCCAGGAGGTGATTCAGGGATTTCAGGAGGAGGGACAGTACCCCAGGTCAAGTGTGCTCCGCAGCAAGGGTGACCTCAGTCCTGCGGCGAGCCCCTGGGGTTCTGCAGCGCTCCACTCAGGTAGCCCAGGCACTCTAGAGCAGCTTCAGACACATTTGCAAACATTGAGGAGCTTAAATCGCACAGTACATTTCACACAGTCTGTATACAATTCCTTTAATCTAATGGCAAAGTCAATTTTATTTTATGCTACCAGCCATCCAGCCATCCCAACTGCTGCCAGCGTTGTCCAGCTGAACCTGCGTTAGCCCTGGCCAGTAAACCCAACTGCAGTGCTCACGTTGTGGGGTCCACTGGACCCACTGCCAAGAGGGCCAGTTATGCAGCCGATACAAGATATGCTAGAAAATTCACTGCCTGCTGATCTGAAAGGCGTCAGAAGGCAGGAAAAAATCCTTGTTGCAGAGAAAGGAGAAAAAACCCTCTTTCAGGTTATAGATGATTAAGGTGCATTTTGAAAGCCTGCTCCAAGACCAGCCAGTTCCCATTTAGCACAATACTAGTTTGTGGAAAGCTAGAAAAACTGAGAGAAAAAGAAGAAACAAAGAAAAAAGAAAATAAAGAGAGCCTTTAGCAAAATGAACACAAAGCCTTGGAGAATATTCTGTATGGTCAGCCTCCTGGTACGGCTGTCAGCACGTGTGTTGGGACCTGTTAGTGAAGCAAAGGGCAAAAGCCCCTTTTTCTGCTCGTGGCAAGAAACTGCCAAAAGCAGGGGGAACAACCTGGCTTCTCATCAGACTGCCAAAGAGGGAACCCGGGAAACAAACCACATTGAAGCACATTCTGACATTGCACAGAGACCTGAAAAACCAGTACACCCTGGAGACACGCCACTAGGTCAGTTTTTGCTTTATTCACAGGTTCAGAAATGAAAAAATGATTGTTGATCAATCCACACAAATGGTATTGAGGCAACCAGGAGCCTGAGTTCAGGCTGAAATGTGGTGTTGTGCAGCCAGGGTGAGGAGTGAGAGGCAGGCACGTGCAGAAGCATACAAAAGGAACACTCTTACTAGAATAGCCAGGGGTTTGTTTTTTTAAAAGAGAGGAAATGAAGTTAAGTCTCAGTCACACAAAATTATGTCCAGAAAAGAATCCCGACTGGTAAACCAGACCGTTCTACACAGAACGCGTGAAACTACAGGACCTGCAGAATGACATCTTCGCTCTACAACTGAGTAAACTGAAATCTTGAAAACCACAGACACCAGCATGTGTATACATACATCAAGACTTTAGATTGTGTTGCTCTAGAGATGAAAATATCAATAAATGCCTGACGGCTCGAAGCGTGTGTGCGTGTGTGTGTGTGTGCACGCACATGTTGGCAAAACTGTCATAGGATGTTGATACAAAAAAGACTGAAGTACAGCTAATAGTAGTAACCTCATTACAATGGCTGCTGCTGTGAAAACTTCCCTACCACTCCGCATTCCAAGTATGCCTTTACCTGGATCTAATCTGACTGCCAGATGTATTTCATATGATAGAAAAGACTTGCACGTTAGACCTAGAATAAAACACTCGGTGCAGACTTTCATCAGCATGCTTTGAATTACTCATTGAATGCTCATCCCGGAAAGGGCTTTGAACAGAACTCTCTCCAAGCAACTCAAAAAAACTCTGCCCTGTATCATTGTCTGTAAAAATCATATCTGCCAGCTTTTCAGACATGCTTAGCCTAACTTCTTTGGTTATCAAACATTTTGATAGTATTCCCCTCACTCAGTCTTAAGCACCTAAACAATAAGACAGTCTCAAAAAATAATCTCATTCTCTACTGATGCTTTTAGAGGGAAGGAGGTGACCAGAAGTTTATCTAAGACATCAGAATGAACAGGGAAGATTCTGGATGCTCATTAAAAGCTATTGCATTAGTACTTAATAAATTAAACACAGAACCTTCAATGTGCCGTCTTTGTTTCTGGGTTATTTTATAATAAAGCAGCTAAATCACAGTTAAAAGTAGAATGAAATGAAACCTTAGTTATCCGCGCATTTATGGAACTCTCTCTGTTCCTAATGACCTAAGATGCAAGCACAATTGTCTGTGGGATAGAACAGACGCACCAGACATAACACCTCTGGGATGACAGAGAGAGAATGCTCCAAATAATCAACTTGGGACAGTGACAATGGATGAGATCAAGTTTCACTCTCTTGCAGGATAATTAAAGGCATGTTCTGGCTCTGCCATGTACTGCACTCAGGAAACAGGAGTGCTTCTGAACTATGCAGCATGTTTACACATGTACAGGGTATAGGGGAGAGTCCTATTGAAAATCTGTAAAGGTAACACTTTAAAGCATGAGTCCTGCTCAGAATGGACTGGTTTCTTACTCACTACATGGTAAAATTATCTTAATGATTATTATAAAATAACACCATGCAGAAAACACATTGTAAAAATATTCAGACTGAATCGTATCATGGGCAAACAGGGTCTTCCTTCTAGGAAAAAATAATCAGGAAAAGAAATATGGGGTACAACCAAGAAAGAAATAGAAATGATGAAGAATTAAACACAGTAGTGATAAGAATCACAGTTTCCCTCTGTGAGATATCTTTAGAAAAGCTGCCAGAAGGTAATTCTTCTACAGCTCTCAAATTCAAAGCAGCTTTTTGGTTACAGACACGAGACAGGCGCTGCTGCAGTGTAAACCCTGGTTTCTCTCAGCCACAGCACATGCCTGAATACGAAGGAAAGATGGGAAGGGAAAACGGAACAAAAAAGGACAACAGGAACTTTTAAACGATAGGTGAAGCTGGCTTTTCCAGCTGACAGAGAAGGAAAATAAAATTAGTTATCTCATGCACTGGTTTTGGTTGATCTGGCCCTGGAGGGGGTGGTATTTGGTGCTGCACAAAGAACGAACTATCACGAGCAGCTCAGGAAGGAGGAGGCTTTCCCTGCACTAAAGACTGTGTTGTAATGCAGCTGTGTTACAGACAGGAGAAAGAATTATTATTAGAAACAGCAAGTGGGCACAGCAAAGGGAGGAATATAGCTACTGACATCGCCCTTTCCTCAGGGACTGGTGAGCTCCAAATTAAAAATATAAATAAAATGCAAGCCCTAGTACATCCACAATGTGGACCTCTCCCTCTCTGCTAACAGGGGTAACCTCACCAACTCTGTGCTCCTCTTCTGCAGACAGTTCTCCCAGTGTGGACAGCCCAGCTATACCATAAATATCACCTACTTAATTTTTTTGTTCTTGTGTTTGGCGCATTTTTTTATGCAAAAGAAATTGTTGAGACATTTTGCATTATAATTTTTTTTTCCTTAAGTAGCACACGTTAAAAAATTTCTCTCCAGAGCCTGCAAAAGGAGACACTGAAACAGTGGTTTAAGAGACTGTTTGTTAAAATACGTCAGAAAATGGTGACTTACAGCAGAACTTATTATTGTCTCAAAGATTTTGCCAACTCCTCAGGCCATACAAGGCAGAAAATTGTGCTAGCCAAGCACCACACTTCGCATGCCAGGTTCTTTCCAGCACGCTCTCACAACGCACAGTTCCAGGTTTGCTTAGCACAATACATTCATAGATTTCACAAATTCATCCCGTTGCAGCACCCAGGGCAGAAGAGCTTATGGGCATCCCAGAGGATGGCAAGACTATGCCAAGCCGTGGGAGAGGCAGGAGGTGGAGGGGTATGGGAAACGGATGAAAGTTTCATGATGCTAGCTGGTATTTTTTAAATTATGTGTCACTTACATCACGCACGTTTCCACTTCCTTGTAGTTTGCTGTCTTTTGGCTAAGGTTTTCCAGGCTCAGATGGAAGGGAAAAGGAACGCTGAAGTCAACAGTATGCACTCCCTACCATCCCTGCGCTCGGACTGTGGCCTGTAAAGCAAGGCATGCTTTGTGAACGGTGGAAGAATACTCTGGTTCAAGGAAATCAAGCTGATGACGAAAGTCAAGCATAGATAAGTTAAATAACTGTATTACACACACACCTCCTTCGCCAGATTCATTGCTTAGCCAGGATCGCTATAACCTGCCATTTGCTGCCCGGTAGAAGAGGGTGGTCATACCTTTACACCTGACCCTTACAAGCAAATAAAACCTCACTCCACAGAGAACTTAGAATATCTATTTGCCTCTCATTTCCTTCTACAGACAGGCATACTCGCCTCTCATGTTTTCTTTCAAAGCTATATGCATGTTTTTGGGAAAACTATCTGTGGGTTTCCGTGTAATTTGCTCAGAGCACTAGTCCTGACAGAGCCTCAGACAATACAAAATCAATTAGAAGCCAAATTCATTCCTCTCGCCAGAATACCTCATTCTCCATGGAGAGACACTGTCCCGGAGAGCAGTGCCCTGAGACACCGCTTAGTTCTCCTCAAGAAACACTGAAATAAATAAATAACAACCCCTCCCACACACAGAGGCGTGCACGCTCCGAAGGCTTCACTGCCTGCTGGAGTCAGTTCTTCAGAGGGAATGGCACGGAGCAGTTACACATCACACCATTTCTTGATAAAATATATGGGGGAGGAAAAAAGGATTTCTTTATTATTGCAAGGTTTTTAGTGAAAGTTGGAACCAAACACAGACATTTCACATCCCCAACCACTGTTTACCTCGGGGCACGTCTGCACTGCAGTGGCTGCAGCTCTTCCAGACCTACCAGCTCCTTTCAGAGTAGTTCGCTTGGATGCTGCGGAGGCATCTGCGAACTGGCTGAGACCATGCTGGGACCCCGGCAGGGGCTGCAGTCCAGGGGGCCAGCAACACCCCGGCCCAGCTTAAAGAACAGCTCAAGTGTCTCCGCACCAGCTCTGCTGGCTGCTGTATAAACACACACACAGAACACACAGTGAAAGGGACTTGGGCAGAGCCCAGGCTTTGGAGACATTTTTTGTTTGAACACCACAATAAAAAGCAACTTAAAATGTAACTTAAGAAAGAGAAACAAGTAGCTACGTGATTTAGCGGATTACAGTGGACAAATTGTGTTCTCTCTGCCTGGATGTTTGCTTATTTCAAAAGGGCACTAAGCAGAAATTCAGCTGAACTAGGAGGGTGAAAAACTTCTAGCTTGTAAACAACTTCCAGTGTCGCTGACTGAAAATCACCTACTAGTTCTACTGGTAATTCTCCAGGAAAGTATTTTTCCTACTAAAATAAACCATTTTTACAGCTAACTTGCAGAAGAAGTACTACCTCTAACCATTAAGCAAGAGGGAAGACATTTAAAAAAAATAATAAAAACCTTCAAAACCAACTGAGCTGGTGACACTAGGCCACAGGCTTGTGCACAAACAGTCATCCTCTCTTTTACAGCGAGAGGATGCCTGGTCCCACATCAACCTGTCTGCAGCCCTGTTGATCCTTCCCTACCCGTCACACATCTGCATTTCCTTTGACATCTCAGCAGGAGCAGTCTCAAGACTTCCTGTAGGGAAGCCGCCAACACCACAAAGTCAAATCAGTTTGAATATCCAGCATGCACTGTCAATTCTATTATTTTAGCTTCAAATAAGCTATAGAATCTGTCTTTTCATTTGTTTTACACATCTTTAAAAATTCTTCTGTTGCTTAAAGCACACCTGTCTGTATCCAGAACTGCAGCTTTGGCACCTTTTCTCCCAGCACAGCGCAGAGCTGCTCTTAACATCATACCATGGAAACAGAGCGCTGTCCCTTCCTGCCTTCGACGTTGAGATCATCTAAACCACACCTCACCAGCAGACGCTGCTAAATTCGCTACGGGCGGACTCACTTGAAATACAAGAGACGTGATATCACCACGGGATGCATATGGCCTTTTTCAATTACCTTCATAACACAAAACTTCTGCTTCTCCTCTTTATGTTTCTGCCACTGGCAATTTGTTCCATCTTTGTCCACTCTGCGCCCTGGGTGATCCCTCTTTCACTGAAGTTCATGACCTTTTGTGTACAGGATGAACAGAGGGCAAAGGCTAAAAATGTCATCACAGCTGGGTCTCTGCTCTTCTACTGACTTAAGCAGCTTGCTACTAAAAACGAGCTCAAGCTCAAAGTCAGACTGAGGCAGAGTTTCTGGGTCACTGGAGTCCAGAAATCCCCCGAAGATGGTTCAGAAGCGATGTGGAAGAGGATGCAAGCGTTTCCTTTCATGCAAATTCAAATAATGAATCTGTAGTGGTGCCTGCATACCACCTACATGGTACTTGGTAGTCTTTTGCATTGTATGAAAAAGCAATAGGAAAAAGAACATCAGGCTAGCCTACTCTTGGCAGGGGTGGGAGGGGAATGAGGGAGATAGAAAAACACCATCAGCTGCAGAGGGCTGAGCTGTGTGTATTTACATTTCACAAGCTAAACTATTTAGTGGTTTATTTACACACAATGTTCTTGGAGCAGCTAAAATGCCAGTTGTGTTTTATCTTGATTTTGTGGCAAAGCACATAAGCCACAAAATCCTAGGAAGAGTCTGCGAATGAGATATGAACCTCGTAGCTGAGGAAAAGCACACGAGCCATTGTGAGAAGGGAGAGGGATTTTGGAAGCACAGGCACGGCCAGGGTTGAAATGCATCAGTTATGACAAGACACCAAAATACAACCCAGGGACTCGAAAGCAGCGATCGTGTCAGAATACAAGTTTATGCTGCAGGGATTGCACATCCCAGTATAACTCTCGTAGCCAAGCCAACCTCCAGCGAGGCGTACCGGGGCCCCAGGTCTCTGTGCGCTGCCCCTCCATGTTAGAGCGAGGAGGGAATTGCAGTCAGCTCCATTTTATGCACATTCGGTGGCAAGACGCCAACACAACTGTTGACTGAGCCAAATCTGGGCCCCCTTGAACTAAGCCATCACCTAAAGCAGGGCGGAAAGCACATGCCTCTCACATCTAGAGTGGCCAAGTTCCTGAAAAGCATCAGAGTTACAAGATAGATTTTTTTCTTTCTTTCTTTCCTCAGAAAATGATGGGTGGTTTAACTCCTTGATGTACACTCATTAATTCAAAACTGAGCAGTTGCTGTACAATGTAGCTTGATGTCAATGTAATGGAGAGACTTCTTTCTAAAAAGTCAATTTATTTACTAGATGGCCCCAACGGCAGTTCAGGCCAGTGTCCGATCTGGAGGCCAGTTATCATCACATTCTGCATCTTGTTAGCGTTCTCAGCCAAGGTGTTGGTGGCTGCTCTCCAACTGGAACCTTACTCTGACAAAGAGAATGCAGTACCAGTACAAGCTAGAGAAAGCTTTTTGATCAGTTTAGTTCACTTCTTCCCTCCAAACCGCTGTTTGGTGGCAAGCTGCCAGCAAGCTCAGGAATCGCACAGAGAGTGTCATCGCTCTGGGAATTCAACCTCCTGAGTAGGAGCTGCTCCTGGACCATTCCTCTACCACACAGCAGAGAAATCCCTCTGCTGACTTCTGCTTTAATTATATTTTAAAAATCCAGCTTCTAGTCTGTGTGCCGTTATAATAATAACAATAATTAAAAAGACTTCAAACGACGAGTCCTCTGAACCTGCTGTTCCATCCAGGCATTTTGGCATCGCACACTTCCTTTCTTGACTGACATCCTCAGGGAACCAGATTGATGGTTATTCTATTCTATTCCTGTTGCAGGGCTGCACTGCGTTCTCTCAGCACATGTAAACTGCTAGGTAATATTTGTGTTGGCAACTAACTTACATACTTTACAGAAACAGACCTCTGTTTGACCCTCCATGCAGCTCCCACACACGATTTGGTCCACTCCTTTAAACTGTTTCCTTCTGCTGCAACACATGCCCCCCTCCATACCTCTGCTTCTAGCCTGTTTAAAAACTACACATCCAGAACAGAGCTTATGTGCTTAAGAGAGCAACTCAGCTACAAATCCAAGCCTGCAGGATGTCCTTATGTAAGAATACCAAAGAATATAATAAAACTTGCATGTACAGGTCCTAGTTTTCCTTCTACAAAGATTGCTCCAACTGAACATTTCTATGGAAAAAAAAAAAAAAGCTGTGAAAAGTTCTGTGAAAAAAGACATCACCAGATTTCTGTGACAAAACTCTGACAGCTGTACCATGCTTTGGGGGGCTGGCGGGGGGTGTTGGGGTTTTTTGTTTGAAACACAGTTAAATTTTAGCTATTTAGGCAGTAACATTACCTCAGAATAGACTTTCACACCAGAATTCTTCCTTCCTTTCCCAAAGTGCACCATGCAGAATAAAAGATAAGCCAACAAAGTAACGCATCCAGAGGATCAAATGCATTCCCATTATCCATTTACACCGTGGCAGTTTATCAACGACTCCATTTAACGCCATCAGGGCTAAACCAGAACGAAAGTGATGCAAAAAGAAGCAAAATGCGAACGGCAGTTGCCAGGGCGAGCGCAGCTGCAGTGGGAGCAGAGGACTGTGCCGTCACACCGTGTGACAGGAACGGCGCTGGCAGCAGAGGAGGGACAGCTACAGCCCCCAGCCTCCCACCTTCGCAAATCTGTGCCTTCGGTGAAACATTATGGACAACCCAATTTCATTTCAATGCAGAACTGGCTCAGGTTATAAGCTTCTCCATGTTCTGAATTTTTATTCTTCATTTTTATTACTTCCCTCCACCAAATAAAGCAGTAACACCAAAATTAATAACCATACAGGCAAGCTGTGTATGCCTCCTACTGCTGAGCACTTTCAGCATTTTATCTCTTGTAGATCTAGTTTCTCAGGCGAGCATGGTGAACACAGAACACGGCACTGCTGCCTGTATCATTCTTACACACAGAGCTTCACCCAACTAGCCATCTTTGTGATAAAATCCTCCAATGTTTGTAAGGCACATGGATTGCCAATTGAATTTTGAGCCTGTATTGTACCTACATAGTACAGCAAAATATTTCTTCTCTCCATATAGTTTCTACAAATGGTTTTTATATTTTCTGTAGCAAAATACCTGGCTATCACATTTGTGTACGTTATCTGTATTATTTTGGCAGCCCAGAATGATTGGTGATTTATGTTCTTTGCTTCTAGTAGAGTGATTCATTGTTTCATTCATTTAATGTAGATTGTGATCCAGTTTATCAGAACATCTTAGAAGAGACTGACTTATCTGATCTGAAAATGAAGCATCTTTTTCTCTAAGAACATGATCTACAGTCAGGTGTCATGCTTCTTAATCACTCCCTCAACAGTCTGAGCCAGGGAAGTTACAACCGTTACGCAACAGGGTTCACACCAGGTGAGAAGACGCACTGGGCAGGAACCGCATCTGCCAACTTCGACAGCAAGATCCATACCAGGATGATCTTCAACCAAAGACTGCTACCAACCCTGCACTTCTGTTGCTCACAGGAATGGTGGGAGACCATACGCACGCTGGGAGACTCACTTATATGGTCCAACAGTGCTGCTTTGCATTACCTTGGACAAGATGCTGAGAATTATGGATTGCAATTGGACATCTCTCCCAAGATCTAGTGATTTTTTATATTAAGGGATCCATTTTGCGGGCTGGAGGACTGGAAATTGCTTAGCTGAGACACAGCTCAAGCATGGAAGCTTGGAGCCTGGTTATTAAATGACAGAAGTGCAACTCAGACATCGGTGAAAATCGGTCCTATTCTGTGGTGGGAGATTACACCCAGACTCTGAAAACCTGCAGTCTTGATCCTGAATGTTTTACCTGTGGCAGCCTTTGGTTATGGACATTTTTATAGCCAGTAACAGGCAAGAAATTTGGGGGGATGACACAACATAACAATCATCCAGCTTCTGTCTCCAAGGGCATTTCACATCACCTACTGTGCAAAGCATTTCTCAGTACAAAACAAGAATCTGATGAAGAGGGAGGTGCCGAGGTAACAGTTTAAAATCAGAACAAATCCACAATGATTCCATTGAACTTGCCATTTGTCTATCCAGCACTGCACAGACAGCTCTTGTAAAACCCAGCAAGATTTCACCCAAAAGGATTCATTTGCTGATGCAGAAACGCAGCTCCCTGTCAAAGGCACGCTAACCACCCTCAGCCTCCCCAGCCGGGAGAGGCAGGGCGGCGGGAGGGAAGATGACACACGTAACGGAGAAGTTCATAAAGAAGGAGCCGTTTTCGGAATTATTGCCGTTACGCTGCGAATCGAGGCCTAAGCAGAAAACATGTCACATCGTATTCCTCTTCTCCATTACCGGCAAAGACAGCGCCGAGCGCGGCTCCGTGCACCCCGGCACAGGGCCTCGGCAGCCCCCGCCGCCCCTCAGCCCGGGCGCAGGGCACAGACCCCCGGGAGCAGCCCGCCGGGAGGGGATGCTCCGCGCAGCCCCCGCCCGCACCTGCCGCGCCGCTCGCTCCCACCTTACCTGGGCTTCCGCTTGCGGCAGGGCTCCTCCGCTGGGCCTGGAGCTCTGCGGGGGCGAGACAGCCGTGAGGGGCGAGGCAGCGGCGAGGGGCGCGACGCCACCGGGCCTGCCCCGAGGCTCCCGCAGCCGCCGCCACCGCTCCCACCCTCCCACCGCNGTACGGGGCAGGCGCTGCCGGGCGGCTCCTCTCACCATCCGCGCCGCCTCCCTCAGCTCCCGAGCGAAGCCGCCAGCGCCGCCGCGGCGAAGCCTCCGGCTGCGCGGCGCGCGGCTGCCGCCTCACGCTAGTCTGGGCCGGCCTCGCCCCGCCCCCGCTCGCTCTTATTGGAGAAGCGCCCAGGCTAACGGCGTGACGGCCTTCTGATTGGTGGGGCAGGTCGTCAATCGGGAGCCCCCCCGCCCTCCCGTGAGGGGCCGGTGAGGCACGGCTGCCTGGATACGGCGGGAGGCAGCGTGCGGCGGCGCCACCGTGCGGGGAGGCCTGTCCCGCCGCGCCGGGCCCGACCCGCGCCTCTCCCTCCGTTCCGCCCGGCCACCTGTGCGAACGGCCCTGCCCCGCTCCGCCGTGGTGGCCGCTCCCGCCCCGCCCGCCCTCACGTCCCCACCGCTGCCGGGGTAAGACAGCCGCACCTCAGCAGGCGCGAGGACACCGGCTCCGCTCTGACCGGGCTCCAGAGGCTGAAAGAGGGAGGCGGGAGGGCGGCAGCAGCACCGAGCCGCCGCGGCAGAGCGGCACGCAGCAGCCCCCTCCCGCGGGGCCAGAGCCCCGCTGCCCGCCGCCTCCTCCCGCCTCCCCTGTCAGTGCCCGCGGCCGCTACCACCGCACTGCCCGTGGGGGGGCGCGCAGCGCGCAGGCTCCTCCCCCCGCCCCGCCGCGGATTGGTAGGCTCCGGCCGACAGCGCCCTCCGCCTCTTGGCCCTGCGCGGCCTCCGTCCTTTCCGCCGCGCGCCGCGCCGGGGCTGCCATCATGGTGAGCGCTCCCCCGCCTCTCCCGGGCAATCTGCCGGCATCCGCGCGGGCATCGGGCCGCCGGCCGTCCCACCGGCCCCGCCGCGCCGCCCTGAGGCGCTGCCGGCCGGGCCCCGTGATGGCGGGGGATGAGGGCGGGCAGTAATGCTGGGCCGGAGGGGCGGCGGGAGGCCGCGGGGCGAGGGCCTGGGGAAGGCCGCTGTGGGCCGGGGGGGCGCGGCGGGGTCCCGGGAGCGCGGCTGATGGGCTGTCCGCCGCCCGCAGGCCAAGATCAAGGCCCGAGACCTGCGGGGGAAGAAGAAGGAGGAGCTGCTGAAGCAGTTGGACGATCTGAAGGTGGAGCTGTCGCAGCTTCGCGTGGCCAAAGTGACCGGCGGGGCCGCCTCCAAGCTCTCCAAGATGTGAGTGGGGTCCGGCAGGGCCCGGGGTAGCGTCTGCGCCGGTGCTGGGGCTCGGGGGTCCCGCCTGGGCGGGCGGCTCCGGGGGTCGCGGAGGAGCCGGGCTGCGTGGGCCGCGGGATGCTGTGTTCGAGGTGTTCTCGCAGCCTGTGCGGTTGCCTTGTGCTGGAAAGCTAGAAAAAAAAATGGTACGAAAGAGGAACAAATACTTGTAGGCTTGAAAATCTGTTTGTGCATCTCTTTGCTCGGAGATGTGCTGGAAGTTGTTAGTGTTCCCCACAGCATGGGCCATGTTGGGTGTAGCACGTTCACCTTTTCTGGGTACTGGGTGTTAAACCGATGGTGCTTGTCTTTCAGTCTGTTCTGAGACACATTTTTTTTTCACCTGCAGACGTGTGGTGCGCAAATCCATTGCCAGAGTCTTAACTGTTATCAATCAGACCCAGAAGGAGAACTTGAGGAAGTTTTACAAAGTAAGTCCAAACATCTTCTGAGTTCTGTAAGCTCGATGTGAATCTGCTTTTGCCAGGAGAGTCCCCTGGGCAGCATCCCTTCTCTGGGATGTTGTGTACTTTCTAGAAGATGCTGGTACTCTGTTCTGTAAATTTTAATCATGTGGCAGGTGACCAAGGAGTTCTTCACTTTAGTCAGTTACTGTAATTTTTAGAATATTAGTTGGTGGGGTTTGGATTATGTAGAATAGGAAATAAAGAACTTTCAAGAGGTCTTGGACAACTGGGACTTGTCAGATTAAGCATTACGTAAATCTGAGTCAACGCTAGTACAACTGGTACAAAAGTGAGGCTCAGCTCCTGGTTCCCAGTGGAGAGAAGTTCTTTTAAACTTCTAGACTGTAGCGATAGTTCCAATAAAAAGAAGCTGACGGCACTGCTGCTGATGTTCTTGTAGGCAGCTCAGCTCTGGATGAACTCATGCACCTGATTGTTGCCTCGCAGCCTCTCAAACTCAACCTGTGTATTTTTGCAAACAGGGCAAAAAGTACAAGCCTCTTGATCTGCGGCCGAAGAAGACTCGTGCCATGCGACGCAGATTAAACAAACATGAAGAAAATCTGAAGACCAAAAAACAGCAGCGAAAAGAACGTTTGTACCCTGCGCGGAAATATGCCATCAAGGCGTAAAACTGCAGCGCACCGAAAGTTCTAATTATATTGGCTGAGTATGTCTCATTAAATCGAATTTTGTTTGGAAGCTGTCACTGGTGAATTTTTTAGTAGCGGTGGGATAAAGAAATTCTCAGCTTTATGAAAGGAAATGAGAGGATTCACAGAAAGTTTAATTGGACTTTCATAGCTAGTGACAGTACTAACATAACTTGCAGTTAAGGTTATTTTTCTCTTAGAACAGGCAAATGAGCACACATCTGTGTGGTTGGTTCAACTTAACGTGTAAAAAGTATTTTAACTTGAGATTGATTTAAAATGGAAACTTTATCTAGATGTTTACGGGGAGTTGGTATTTATCCCTTCAGTAGCCTCTCACCGCACATCACTTCTGTCTGTGCCAGTGTTTGAATGTTAATGGAGGTGAACTCATTTGCTGAAGTGCTTTAGCAGATTTCACTGGAATTCCGTCAGCACTTGGTGAGTCCCAGCAGGCTGTCGTTAGCAGAGCCTTCGGTGCTGCAGGGTGGGGAGAGAGGCGGCTTGGTTCCTGTCAAGTGTTAGGAAAATGTGGGGGTTGTGACAGTTCCAGACCAAGTGTTCTTTGTGTGCATGTAGAGACCTACTGAGGGCAAAAGAAATTGGGAAACCAGACTTGAGAAAAGCTGGTTGAACGAGAAGCTTTTCCCTCTAAAGTTTCAAGGCACTCTCAGGTCTCACAGTTCCACACTTCCACCTGTGAAGCACAGAACGAGTTAAATGGTTGGACCTTCTGTTCCCAGTGGAGTTCCTTGGAACTGAAGGATGGAGCTGCGACTCCAAAGGCCTTTTTTGGTTCTGATGTAAGGAAGAGTTACGTAGTGCTCTCGAGCGTTGGTGGTGCAGCAGTCATGTTTTGCGTTAGTGTAGCTAATGCATTCTAATGTGAAAAATTCCCTACCCACGAGGGAGTCCTTCGATTGGATCCAGAGTCTGTTTAGGAAAAAGATTTTAATTCTGCTCGCTGAACTTAGCAGAGATCTTAAGGGTGTTTCAGCCTCAAACAAGTTTTAACCAGAGAGAGATCCAAGTATGTGTGGTAAAGCCAGTTTCCCATATATTGAGCTGTACGAGGGATAGCTTTACAGCGATGCGGATCCTGGCGGTGCGATGGCTTTGTTAGGAGCTTAGCGTGGACCTGAACACGAGACGTTTGGCAGCAAAGCAGCCCTGGCCTGGCACAGCTCGGGGCCCAGGCTCCGTGTGGGTCTGGGCTGCTGGAGCGTGCCGTAAGATGAGCGTTGTGTGCAGGAGCTGTTCCTTTGGCTCCTGTTCGTGTCACCGCGATGGCAGGCAGGGTTACAGAACCCCGCTGCAGCGGCCAGCCCCGCACCGCTCCTCCAGGAGCTCTTCACCCAGCACACGCAGCCCCCGAAGGAGCGCACCGCTGCGAGATTTCACATCCGTCGGGGAGCCTGATGCCCGAAAGGGGCGAGGGTCCCCTGGGCTGGGAATGGGGCAGGCTGGGGTGGGCTGCGTCAGGCAGATGGTGCCTGGCCAAGCTTGGGCTTCTCTTTTGAAGGGGCAGGGACCCCCCTGCTCCTCCGGCAGCGCATCCAAGGGGAGCCTGATGGCTCCTGCCAGCATTCCCGGTGGAGAAAAGCAAACAC
>VZTO01027654.1:6833-24167 GCA_013400615.1 Syrrhaptes paradoxus
TATATTGCTATTATAATTTTCAATTTTATTGTAGTTTAGTTATTAAATTGTTCTTATCTCGACTCAGCAGTCTCTTTGCCCTTTACCCCTTTAATTCTCTCCCCAGTCCCCAGGAAGGGGGAGGATGAGTGAGGGGCTGTGTGTCATTTGATTGCTACTAGCTGGGTCAAACCACGAGAAGATAGCACTCAGTTCATGAACTTAGTAAGAAATTATTAATATTCAGGTCAATTTATCAATTTCCACATTAAGTATCAGTGCAAGTTGGTTTTGATCTTGTCCTGCTTAAAATACTGACCAGTCTTTTCTTGCAGTACCACAAAAGATATTTCCAAGTTAAATGATCTCAAATTGTAAAGTAGTAACTTTTGAAATTTTTTTTTTGTTCCTACTGGAGTTCTTATAGCTCTTATTATGGACATGATAATTCAGAACATTGTAGAACTGCTAAATGACTTACAAGAATGTATATAAGCTCTAAGACTTAACAGAATAATCTATCTAAAAAATGTCCTTTATACAGCAACGTATGTGAAAATCAGGGATCAATTTCTGAACACAGAAGTAAGCATAATGTTATTTTAAAGGTCAGTCTCCCCAGGGAAGAACTACTATAGAAGTCTGTGATGAAACCTCCTATCTTTATCAATTTGTAATTGATTTAATTCTACGCATGTTGCAATGCTAAACACTACCAAGTATGAGCTGTATGCCTTTCTGTACACATGAACTTTCAAATTCCAGTGAGAAGTACGTGACCTAATACCTTTTCAGTGTTGCATGGTGTATTGTAAGATTTCCTCTGGCCTATAAAACCTTCACTACTGCTGACTTAGGAGAACATTTTATTTCCAACTGGTCACTTGCATGCTTTCAATGTAGCTGTGGTACTTCTAATACCATCAGTCCTCCACAGAGTCAGAAGCTAATTTTACAGCTTTTCTCCTTGAGGGGTTTATTTCTTTTACATTAATACACACACAGCCTGAGTCCTATATAAAGTCCGGAAAAGTTAGTGTTGTTAAAAACCATCCCTGTTTTTCACAGAAAACAGTCAGCATGAAAGATCTTATTGTGTTGAGAAACAGAAATTATGCTCCTGAAAATCTCTCCTTCAAGCTACTGACAATCAAAATATAACCGTGCCACCCTGACTGGGATTATGATGACCATTGCAGTACTTTATCACCTTGTGTTTTACTGATCATATTTTTTAAAAAAATCCTATTGTTTGGCTACAAGATTGTTTCTGTTTCAGCTTCTCCTCCCAGAATTTTTTCCCATATCCATAAAAAAAGTCTTACCTCCTAGAATTGAAAACCTATTAGAAAGATTACAGTATAAAACTTTACTCTTCAACCAATGGATGTTTTTCTTCAAATTTTGCACACTACACTTCAGATCACTAGAACTAATTTGCTTTCGCAATGCTCTTAAAAATACTCCAGACTGAAGAAGCTCACTTAAAACTACGCATGTTATACACATGGTCTCAGTTCTAGCTCATACATCTTGCAGAGAAGAATGCTTTTGTTAGATTATTTCATTCCTCTGTTTTGACTGCAAGAGCTACAAACCTTTGCAAGACAGAAAATAAGACATTTAGTAAAAGCCCTTATTTAGTTTTTTTTAAAAAAAGATGGTCTTCCACTAGAAAAGTTTGACATGTGCCAAACCAAGCTACCTGAAAAGATCAACTTTTCCAATAAGATCCAATGAAAAACTTTAAAGAGACAGGACAGTAAAAAAGTTTCTTAAAATAAAAATCAGGACCTTCTAAGGTTTTTGCATGATACCAAAACCAAACATTTCACACCTCACTCCTTGGTTTTTGGGCAAAGATGAGTTGAGAAATTCTAGTATTTTCGTGAGCAGCTGCACTATAAAAATCTTTAAGTGAAATTGTAACTGTAAACCCATCAGTACAACTTATAACTAGATGCCCAAAGTTAGTAATTGACAGGGAGCCAGTTGCATAGGAGCACATATACAAACTCTCCTACAGTATTTCGTGGATCAGCTACTGGCCTCTTGAAGAACATCAATCTACAAATTATAACCTCCCTATCTGTGAACACAGGAGATACCAGTTGGCAATGCCTGCAATGGGATTCAAAGCAGAGACATTAAAGGTGTGCAAAATATACTGGTTAAGAGTATTTTCTCCTTGCAGCAGCAGGAGAAGAATAAAAAGCTGAGATCATGACTTAAGATCCAAGTTATTATCAAAACAAGATGTAAAAAAAGAGGACTGAGACACAGATTGAACTAAAATTTAGAATTTAACTCCTCTAAGTCCAAAAGACAGCAACAGCTCCTGTTTAACTGTTGTTACACAACCACACCTGAGACGAGTTCTACCCAGAAAGAATGCTGTACCTGGAAAAATCACTCAGTTAACTTCATCCTTTTTAATATTTCTGAAACAAATACATCTGGATTTTTTAAGTAATTGTTCTAAAACCAGTCCTTTATGTTACACTATACACTAAAACAAAATGAGTACTGACACAAACCAAATTATTAATTCAGACTAGCAGCTTTCTTATTGTTCTTTACCACAGTCTTAATTTTTCATTACTGTTCTTCCCAGTGTCTTCATTAAACAGGGAAAAACAATCAAGTACTAGTATTTTAGGCATTTCAAGTCAGTGGTATCTTCCTTCTGGGGTACTCCAACATTTTAGAGGGTGAACTTGCTTATAAGAAAGCAGCTTCTGATTATTTGGGATAATGCACCTGCTCTTTCTATTCTGAACGACAATACTAGACTGTATGGAGAAGGAGTCCAGAGGGCAGTATTTTCTTTCTAGGTTAAGTTTTCCTGTTTCATTATATACCTTACTTCCAGGTATCTCAAAGCCGTCATGCCTGATCAGCAGCAGACAAACATACACAACCTGGACCATGAAGGAAAGATGCATTAACAAATTGTACTCATACAGACCAGTGCTGCCTCATTGATTTCACAATGTAAAACAAATTTCATATTCATTTTCAAATCAGTGACAACTTCAAAAACGTAAATGTGTAAGAAGTCAGAGAATTCAAGCTGCAATAAGGTATAGCAAGCTATCAGTCATGACCATATTGGACTGGTCACTGACACATTGCAATGAACTCTTAATTTGGAGAGTTAAATATAAATTTTAATGTTACAGAAACTAGTTGTTAAGACCGTGCAATTTAAAGTGCCATTTCTTAAAAAACAAGTGTTCTGAGGATTAGAATGAAGCTTTATCTGCATGTTATACTACAAAGGTGGAATAAATTTAGGTGGTTAATTGTGTAAAAACTTTATAATTTAGGGGTGTCATACCAAAATAGCTCTTCTACACAATAACCACTTTAATTCAGTACGTGATGGTGCTTACTTTGCTCATCCTTTACCATCTGTCACTGTTACCTATGGAGATCTCACACCACTGCTGGTCTGAGTAGGGCCTTTGGACCCGTCCACTCAAACACCTTCCATGGCATGAGCTCACCAGCCAAGGGTGGTTTTTGTGACTGACACAGCATGCCCGCAGAAGTCTGTCACATTAAGGTTGTTTCCCTGCCTATATAGTTTGTTTTATTTTGAAGTCTGAAATAAATCCCACTGAGTAAAATGTTGCTGGAATTAACTACTTCCACACTAAAAACCCTCTCAGGAAACAGTACAGCTATACCAACAGGACTGTGCTGGTACAGCCCTGAAATGACAGCTTAGCTTTGCTCTGCGCTGACAGGCTTGAATAGGAATACCGGAAAAGATAAAAACTATACCACACATAGGTGGCTTTTAACATTCTTACAGAAGTTTCATGTCTGGAAGACTTCCATGTTTACTGCACTTTGTTTAATGTTGACGGAAACATTTCTTCCTGCCTATATGTGGGCGTTACACATAAGCATTCGCAGACTGCTAGAGACAAGGATCAGAGTTAAAGATCAAGTCTAACAGTGGCACAGAAGGGTATTGAGTTAGCGTTTCAGGGAGTAAAATGAAACAGGTATCAGGGCCCACATACCTGGTTGATCCCTGCTACCTGCCTACTACGCACAGGTGTCAAGCTCCTTTGCAAAATCCCACTCTCCATAATTTGTAGAAATACTTGTTTGGTCACAGTGTATTTACATGCCATTTTTAATGAAACCTTGTGGGCCACTGCAACAGACATTCCCACAGTCTTGCATCAAATGATGTAGAGAAAAATACAATACATTAAGTGAATTGCACTGGTAGGAATTCAATGTTTATTGTAATTGCTTGAACTAAGGAGCCAATATCACAAAACAAGCATCATCAATTCCACTAAAGTAACGACTGCAGTTACTATGCAACCAACTCTCTATATCTCTTATTTGTGTTACTACTTTGGATTCTTGGTTCCTCTCCATATTACCATTATAAACTGATTACAGCACAGCTGATTTTGAATTCTCTTTAGTAACTTTTTCATTAAATCTCCTCTTTATGTTGTCTAACGTCTCCTACACAACTCTTTCTCCATTCCTCCCCTCTACACACACCTTGTATAGCTTCAGCGTTACCAATCTCTTGCTCCAAAGGTGCAGGGAATTTTGATAGACAACTCCTAAACAAAACCTTAGCAGTAAAGACTAAGTCACCCTCTAGGCAAAGGCAATCAATTCTCTCACTGGGTTATTCAAGGCAGTGTTACTTAGCTTATACTACCTTTCTTTCCAACTTGCTCCCATTCCTAAATCCAGTACTGCTCTTTCTGTAGGAATTTGAGATTTTTTCTGCTGCTGTGTAGAGCTCCTCAGACTCAGCAACGTAAGCCTGACCTGCAGGTTGTGGGTTGCACATCTACCAAAAAAATTCAACAAGCAGCTGTGCCCACTGACAAATCCTTGATTGGTAGGTGCTTACTCTGACTCACAACAGTTAAGAAAACATGAGAAGAAGCAAAACAGGGTTTAATAACTCCCTGGCCTGTCTGCAAGGCACATTTGCTATAGTTAAAGTGACTCTTAAATTCTTCACATCCACAACAACTAGAAATAATCTCAGATTCTGCAGACAGTAAGACTTACCAATAACATTTTACAGCTACCCTGAGAGCTGATTTTAAGTACTGCAAAAGACTAATAACATATAACCATTTCTTCCCTACTTAGTAATTTATAAAACGTAAAACATTTTGCAGAACATTCAGTGGATGTACAGTAATTATACCAACTGTTCTATTCTCTTGGTTCCTCACATGAATTCTTCATAAGGCAGGAAGGAGACCTAAAACAGTTGTCCCGTAATTGTACGTGTGATGTGGGCAGGCTATAATATGTTCACAAGAATGTAACAGCCAGCCTACCAAACTATCTTGTTCACTTAAAATAGATTTCAATTTAGATGCAAAGTAATTTCAATAGCTTGGAGCCATTAGAAGTTTACTGGAAGCTGGCTGCAAGCACTCTCTCAAGGGGGTGGGGAGTTTCCCCACCCAGAACACACCAGGCATGTGATCAGAGACTTACTCCCAGAACCACTATATCCTATAGCACTTGCGAGGGTGGCAACACAAACAAATCTAAGCACAAAAATTCCAAGATTTTTCTCATACAATTATTTTTTCTTCAATTGTGAAACTGCAGGGAAAATAACGGTGTCAACAATTAGTTGTAATGCAGTTGCCAAAACAACTTTTTTACATAACAAGACACTGTACCTACACTACTCTTTAATACCAGAGAGTGCCCTACATCAGCTTGTAAGGCAGCAATATCCTTTGCCTCAGCAATTATTTTCTTCCAGGTCAGATGCACTTGAAATTTAACAGGAGTAAAAGCTCATCTTAGACATACCACCACTGTTTCAGGGTAATCCCGTAGAAAAAGTATATGAAGGGACGTCAGTGCATGACTTAACTGAGGTTGAGAACACAACTGTTCTTACAGAAGTCAGTCTGAATACAGGAGACACATGGACCACTGCAAGGTCTCCACCAACACTTATTTATAACAGCCTTCTGTTCCTCCTTGTTTGCTTTTAGCCAGAACTGCCTCATCTTCACAGCCAAATCTCTCCCTGCTCCCCTCCCTCACCAACAGCCTACTATTTCTACGGATTATTTAAGTAGAGTACGTGCCCACAGGTGACATGGACAGGAGACATTCTAGCTTTCTCTTTCATGGCTAAAGATCCCCTCCTGACAGTCTAAAAAAAAAACAAAAACCCATAAAGACAATCTGTTTTCAACATTGCCAAAGTGCACGCGACTCAACATATTTCACCTTAAAATGCTTACATTTGTTTTCCTTCCTCAAATGCAGAAGAACTGAGATGAAGCGAAGGCTGAGATCAAGAAGCTTGCAACAGTAAAGGAGTACATTCACTATTTAGTATCACACTTTAATACCACAGTTGACCTCTCATGCAGCAGACTGAAGGCTTTTTTACTTTTTTGTGCAACAGTATGTCATATTCTCCCATTTTTCAGAAAAGAAAAAAAAGGCTAAACGTCACTAGCAATCCCTATAACTTCTACCATTTGGAGGCTTCTGCAAAAAATATTTGACAAGCTGTCTCCCAAACACAGATTGAAGGGTTTAAACCTACATCAGGGATTTACATATCACACAGTTGTTCTTCATTCTAGATGGATTTAAATGTTGAGGTACACACTATTAGATAAGTCAGCTGAAAACAAGAGGATTGTTAATTAATAATCCAGTCATAATCACTACTAATTATACTGATAACTAATAGAATGCCAGTATCTCCTCCTAGTCCACGGACCCTCTCTCTTTTCAGTTTAACTTTCGTTGGAAAAGACAAAGAACGACCAATAGCTTCTTGTGCAGACCTCTCCATAACCTATCTCCAGACACTGGAACGCCAGCAAAGGTACGCAACTCTTCCACGCGAGGAAGTGTCAGGGTTTGCACTGCAGAATGCAAAGTCTCTTTCCAATGGGAATTGCAAATTGGAACAAAACACAGGGTCATTCTGAGTGTGGAAACAAACATGTTGGCAGTCTTTCTGCCAGGACCGTTCAGAGATGCTACAAAGCAGACACACAGCTCATACATACAATTGTCTCTCCAGGTGACTCTCAGGATACCCATGGCCCACTTAACATCTTCATTTTGAAAGCAACTCAAGGGGAAGGAGCTGACGCTATTAGCTTCCTTTTAAAAGAAACCCAAAAGTAAACACCAAATTATTTGCCTGACCAAACACACGAGCATGGAAAGGCTCTATTATTTAGGGCTTTCAATAGGCACACTTTATACTTCTTCCTTACGTTGCGGACTATAGTTAGCAGCAACGCCTCTTAACACGTACCACGACGGAAAAGAGCAGCACACAAAACCCAGCAGCAACTAAACGCTGCTGCTCCTACTCACCCTCCAACTGCAGCGCGCACAGACCCTCCGCCCCCCGCCGCTGCCCACACCGCCCGGGCAGGACCTACCGCCGCCGCTCCGGTATGGCCCGGCCCGGGGACGGGACCATCAGCTCTTTCACCCCCCCGGCCCCGAGGCGCGGCCCCTTTGTTGGGGGCGGAGGAGCTGTCGCGGCCGCGCTGCGCCCTCCGCAGGTGAGGGCGTTGCCCGCGGTCACCCCGCGCCCTGAGGACGCGGCCGCCGCACCTGCCTCACGCCGCCGCTCCCGCCGCAACAGGAGGCGGCCGGGACCCCGCTGCAGTCCTACCCCGGGGCTCCACCCTCCCCGCTCTCCTCAGCGCCCGGGCGGGCAGCGGCAGGCCTGCGGCGGAAGGTCCCCCCCCAAGGTGGACGCCCGTAACCTTCAGGGAGCGGCCCGGTGGCGGTCACCGGGCCCCCGCGGGAGGCTCCGGGCCCCGCCCGCCGCCGCGCCCGCCTCTCCCCACACTCCGGGGTGGGGCCGCCAGGCATAAACCGCTGGCCAGGGGCGAAGAGGCGGCAGCCGCCCCCCAGCATCGACCCCCCAGGGCGGGCCACGGGAAGCCCCAACCCTCCCGCCCGCTTCCCCCGCACCGGAGCGCTCCCCGGCGACGGGCGGACAGGCGGGGTCCCTACCCCAGCGGTCTCCCCTTCCCGGCCGCGGTGGCGAGGCGCCCCCTCTCCGCAGCCCGTCCCCCCCGCGCTGCCCCCGGCTCACCTGCGGTGACGGTGGCGGCGCGAGCGTCACTGCCCGCTGGATGAGCGAGTGGCGAGGGCGGAGCGGGAGCCCTGGTGTCGCCTGGCGCCGCCCCCGCGCGCAGAGCCGGCGGCGGGCGGCCCAGCGGCGGAGGGCGAGGCTGGGCAGGGGTGGGCTTGAGCGCTGCGAACCGCCGCCGCAGAGGCAGGAGCGTCACGGGGCGTGGCCCCGCCCCCCCGGCCTCACCGCGCGGGGAGGCTGGGGGCGGGGAGTGGGAGCGGACACGCCCGCGGGCGGAACCGGCTTCCGGAAGGCGGCGGGGCTATTCGGGAGGCAGCTGCTTCCGGCGGAGCGCGCGCGCGCGGGGCAAGGGGTCGGGTGGTGGCGCAGGGCCCCGCCCAGGAGGGGCCGAGGGGCGGGGTCCGGGCGCGGGGCGGTGGCGGTTGGGAGCAGCCGTTGGGCCCGTGCCTGGAGGCCGCGGCTCCCTGAGGAGGGGGCTGGGGCCTCTGCCTGGGTCATCCCGGTGGCACGTTAACTCGGGAGCCTAAAGGAGTACCTGCTGCTCCAGCTTGGTTTCAGCTGAATGTTTTCAGTGAGACAGAAAAACATCGTAGCTTCGTGTCTGCTCCTCCTTCCCCCCAGCAAATCCCCGAGCTGGTGAATAGATCGGGCATGTTCTGCCCTGGTAAGGAGATAAGTTCCTGACATCTGTCGCTAGATTTATAAACACAAATTATTTTTCGTGGTGAAAGCAGAACACGAGCTCTCCTCAAGGGACAAGTACAAGCAGAGGAAACATTTCATATACTGAGTTTAAGAAGAACTGCCACTAGCAGAAGGGAATGTGAAGCACTGAGATTGTTAGGGCGGTTTTTTATAGTCATGGACCAATCCACGTAGGAAGGGTTTTATAGATGCCAAACAAAACAGGGAGATATAAGAGGAGATCTTCTGTGTTAGTAATTCAAATAATAATAATGATGCCTTAATATCTGTATCTGTCACTGCTCAATCATTTCCTTAAATGGGAGCTTTGTGTAAACCCAGAATGATTTAAACTAACTAAGTGATGGAATGTAGCCTAAGCATAATATAGAAATTGACTGCTCGGTATGTGTTTCAGTTTTATCAGGCTGTAACTATACAGGGACAACACATTGTTTTGATCCCTCCCCTCCTCCTAACATTTACTTGGCTGAAGGTAGTTTCTAAGTTTGGAGTTTCCAGTTTTTATCACCTCAACTGGAAATCTTTCACATCAGTGTCTGCATCATGCAGCCATCGTGCTCTATTTACAAAGCAGGTGCACTTTAAAATATTTTTTTTTTCTGTGCTCAGTTTCCTGCAGTTTCTGACATCTTGGACATTTAACCAGTGTTTAGTCCGTCTCCCTCTAGGATTAAGTTTTGTTGGCCTCACATTTTGGCTTGAGCTATTTTTTGCGTATTCCAGAGAGTCTGAGAAACTGATAGCAATAATGGAGCAATCCAGATGCAGTTCATTCTGATTAAAATGCCTAAATCCGTTCATTTACAAAAATAAACTTTGGATTCTGTTAAATGGAGGTGAGGCAGAGAGAGGAAAGCTGATAATATTGAGCCAACAGAACAGCCAAAATACGACTCAAAACATTTTGGGTATTTCATGACAGGGCAGAATTTCCGTGCTAGCTATGATCAGCCTTCTCATGAGACCATGAAAATGTTGGAAGGGTCTTAGCACGACGCTGTACACATATTGATTCAGAGGTCTTCAAGAAATCCTGGCCTGACTTCGGCCGCCCTTTGAGTATCCATATACTGTATTACTTCTTAATACATATTTCAGACCCCTTCTGTTGGAAGAGTGGCTGAGTCATAGTTAAGTTATCATTAATACTGTGCTCTGCAGCCTTTCAGTAGTTCCTAGTGCACACAGAAACCAAGAATAGGAGGTTAATTTTGCTTCCACTTGCCTGAACCAAGTGGAAAAAAATGAGTTCTTTCATCCCAAACTAACAGAAATATTTGCATAAAAGTGTATTACATGAATAATTCCTATTCAATTGCTAGCAAGTGACCATAGTGAGAACACCTCTGCAGCACCGGTGCAGGTGACTCTGGTTTCAGGGCGTGACTCTGGCTCCTCAGTGTCAGAGAGCAACTGGTCAGAGGAGAGCAGGTATTGCAACTGTTCCACTCCATTGGCTGCATAGGAACTTAGGGCTGGACAGCTTAAGGTGGCAGCAAGTTTGAAGTGCTCACTGCTCTTGGGTGTTTAAATGCTAAAGCAGGCACCTAAACCCCTATGGATGGTGTAGGAGACATTTGCAATGTGGCCCTAAGGATGTATGTAGTGATTGTCCTTTGTTATATATATGTGCCAGTACAGCTCTGCACATAAAATACATGTAGAAAAACTACAAAGTGTAATTACGCAGAGACGTAATTAATTCTGAGTGACTAGTATTCACATTATGTACCATAATACAACTAAGAAATCAACTGATAGTGACAAGAATTTCATTTATTTTAAAAAGCTATAGATAGGACGGGTATGTCAGACAAAACATGCTTGAATCTTTGGGAAAAAAAACATTTATATAAAACTTCTTTTCCCAGGGAACAAAAAAATACTTGTTCTTTTTACTTTACCACACATTTTATAGCACACAATATATATCAAATCACGCATAATTTAACACTGTGATTTTACCTTAGATTTCTGTTGACATGAATGAATGAACCGCATTCTGCAGAAAACCACCTTACCATGCATAAGCCATCTATTCTCACTTCAAGATTTCAATAGATCTTCCAGCGTGAGAGACACTTCATTTTTCTAAGGGATAAAATAGAAAGGGAATAAAACCACTTCCTGGGGTTTGAGGTCACCCTCCTATTTCAGCCCAGAATCGATTAGCCTGGCATCTGCTCGGTCTGTGGGTGTGTAGGTCTTTATGTTGTGAAGTATTGCTGAAATGAAATCAGTACAGAAAGGTAGGATTTCCTGGTATTACAGGTAATTTCTTCTCTTTTATGCTGACAGCACAACTGTATTAGAATTTATTAGACAACATTTTATTTCAAGTGCGTAAGGAAGCATGAAGTGGTTTAATGCTATTTCTAAGTAGCAGGACTGAAGGAAAGAAACCACCCAGCTCAAAGCCACCCTGTATTCTGGGGAGAATCACCTCCCGCAGCAAAAGGAAATAGTTAGAAGCTTTCACCTCCCTCTAGTTTGTACCAGTTGTGAGAAATTGTAAGAGTAAAACATATGGTAAGCTATTGCTTAGCTAGTTATCAACATACTCATACTTCCAAAATATGCAACTCTGTGTGCTTTTGTGTTTGTGTGAGGGATAGTCAGGTTTTAGGACATACTTCACTTGAGATATAGAAGTGACATGCCCCAGTGCAGACTTGGTACCTAGCTCCCACTTTACGCAACAGAGGGTGATGGGTGCCTTGAGAGGACAGTGCATGTACTAGGGGGTTGAATCTCCCTCTGAGTGTACCTGTTTCTCTCCAAAAACTGGCACAAGAATCTAATGTCACAAAGGTTGTTTTGGTGCTTGCTGTTAGGCAGTACAGCCTCAAGTCTTAGGGGACAGACCACTGGTTTGTGATTCAGGTCTGTGTTGGTTTTGGCTGGGATAGTGTTAATTTTCTTCATAGTAGCTGGTATGGGGCTATGTTTTGGATTTGTGCAGAAAACAGCATGATAACACAGGGATGATTTTGTTATTGCTTAGCAGTGCTTACACAGCGCCAAGGCCTTTTCTGCGTCTCACACCACCCCACCAGAGAGCAGGCTTGGGGGGGTGTGCAAGAAGTGGGGAGAGGACATAGCTGGGATAGCTGACCCCAGCCGAGCAAAGGGATATTCCACACCATACAACATCATGATCAGTAATAAAAGCTGGGGGAAGAAGAAGGAAGGAGGACATTTAGCATTCTGGCGTTTGTCTTCCCAAGTGACTGTTATGCATGGTGGAACCCTGCTTTCCTGGGGACGGCTGAACACCTGCCTGCCGATGGGAAGTAGTGAATGAATTCCTCGTTTTGCTTTGCTTGTGTGTGCAGCTTTTGTTTTACTTTATTAAACTGTCTTAATCTCAACCTACAGATTTTCTCACTTTTACCCTTTTGATTCTCTTTTCCCATCCCCCTGGGGGAGGGATAGCAAGCAGCTGTGTGGTGTTTCATTGCCAGGTGGGGTTAAACCATGACATACTCTCACAGTGTCACTAATCTGCTCTGATCTTGGCCAGTCTGCTGCCCATCCATTTCCCATCCCAACTTTCATCTGCCTTTTATATTTAGAGGTTGAGCTCTATGAGGTGGGAATAGTCTGTCTTTCTGTATGCTTTTGCAGCACATACAATGCAGGGAATATTTTTGTGATGTGCATAGATAAACATCAGCTATTCTCAAAATGAAGCAATCCAGTCCAGATTCTGAACGCCAGACATCAACACACACACACAACGGTTGTATGAGCTGTAGCTTCTACTGCTCTTGCTTAATGCAAGAACATCTCAGTCTATCACCTGACAGAGGAGCTTCCCATTATCTGTGACAGCCTCCAAACCTGTCACATGTCTCCCTACACTTGCAAACAGATACATACTCCCTAAAAAATATATAGTGGGATTACTGTAAGAAACTGTTGGGTAATGAGATGCTTGTATTTGCTTAGCTTTGTTAGCTGTCCAAATGGCATTATTCTCAGTACTCCATCTGAGCTTAGCACTCAGTTTTCTTACCATTTTGAAAAGATAATGCATCCCTGAATGCTTTGTGCCTATAGAGAAAGTGAAGTGACTTTTGGATAACAATAAATCCAAGAGTAATGATGAGTTTGCAATCATTCATCTTGTCATTCAACAGAGCTAGGAGAACTTACATCATTCTAGTAAGTGACTAGGAATATGGAAATCTGAGATTTGAGGATTACAGGACAGTTGGTTTGTGAGCTATTACAGCAGACAAAAACATTATTCATAACATAGTTAAGGAATTACCAAATGTCTAAAAATATGCAGGCACTAAAATGTACAATACAATGTTTATTGCATGTATTTATACCAAGTATTCATAGTTTAATTAGGTTTTGTTTAAAAACATAATATATGAAAAGCATTATCAAATTGTCTAACCACTGTAGAATGATGTAAAGTATGTAGTTTATACAGAGTACCTGTCTACATAGCACTGCTGTAACATCTTTAACTGGCATTTGTTGGGACTGACCTCTTTTATGGTCTTGTTTCCTGAGAAATTTATCCTTCCCACATACTCTTTTGATGATATCAGTATTTGCCACTGAGTGTTGTTTCTTTTTTTTAATCTGCATGTTATATAACCCATGGCCTAAATATATATTCAATCAGAACCCTTAAGCCTAACAATCATCTCCAAAACAATGTTAGTTTAAAATAGCTCAAAGTAGACCTACAATAATTCCACTTTTCTGTCACGAAAATAACACAAAAATATTGTAAAAAATATTTTTCTAATCTTAGTCTCATCTATATCATTATCGCTCTCATCTTTTCCTTTTTATATCTTTTCTGCTTTCCAAATCCTTCCTTTTCTATTGATCCTGTTTTTTCATATTTGATATGGTTTCTTACTTACGTCATGGGTTTTACATCCTTTTCACAGCCTTTCCTCTTGTGTTTCTCTAGTCTCTTTCCCCATCTCTTTTCTTTGAAGGTTTCCTTCCTACCTCTGATGGGGATGTGCTATAGTGGAGTCAGGTAAACTGCAGTTAGCTTTCTAGTTCTACAGCTGTGACCAGCTTCAGGAATCACTTCCTCTCCATCTCTCTGTTTCCCAATCTGGAAAAACAAGATATTTAAACTGGCCTACTCTATGATTAGCTTTGAGACATACTGGTGGAAAGCTCCTTTAAGCACAATTATTTTCTTTCTCTGTTTCACCCCTACCTCAGTTACCTCCTCAATACTTATAGTGATTTTCAGCTCCTCAACTAACTCTTAGCTCCCCTTCTTCCCTCCCTTCTGACAGTAACATTTTCAATCTGGACCATCAACATATTATGGTTATTACTAATTCTGCAGTTATGTGCCAGCTGCCTTCACTTTATCTCTTGAAGGAGAGCTGTTGCAGCTCTGAAGTGATTGGTTCCATTGATTCCAGCTGACCGATGTCAGTAAAGAACATGAATGATGGTGCAGCACTTGATTTTAGTTATAAAAAGCAATCAGGAAAGGCTTAGAAAGATGAGAGATGTGGCATAAGCAGTAAATGTGGTTAGTAGCACCAGTTATGGTGTCCTATGAAACCTTGTAAAAGAAAAATGTGTGCACGTGAAGCCAGCCCTCCCATGTTTGTTCATGAGGTAATTTAAATCGTGGTTGCATGCCTCTAGTACCTTTGGGAAAAGACTTAGACAAGAACTACGTAGAGACTGTAATGCTGAAGTGAAGCAGAAACAAAATGTTAGCCGTATCTTGACTATGCTCCAAGGAAAAGATGTGCCCTGTCAGTGTCAATGCATTTCTACATCCATGGCCATTTGCTGTGAGCCTGTTTTTTTGATGTCTGTCTATACAGCCTTTGACTTTGGAGGATCTTAGTAACTTCCAGGGAAGGAGTAGGAAACAGTCAAAGCCTGTCAGTGTTAAGTGCCTCAGATGACAGTGCCAGAAGTATGATTCAGTAAGTTGTGAAGTAAAACTGGTTCAGTCTATATAGCTGTAGTGAAATTAAATGCAGACACCAACGTTCTGATATTCCTCTCAGGAACAACATATTTACACTCCATAAGTGTGGAGATGATGTACAAAGTGAAGATGACAAAACATATTGTAGCATTTATGGGTTGTAAAGCCATAAGCTATAGGCTGTGTCAGGCTAAGCTATGGTTCATAAAAGCTATGCAGCAGTGGGTTTAGCCCACCTTGGGTGGAAGAGCAGCCAGGACAGATAAAGGAATTGTTTGAACGTTCACTTTTTTTGATAAACACTGATTCACGTTCCAGCTACATGCCTGTTTTATAGCTCCATCACTGCTGATCACTCTAAAATCCTGTGGCACTTTGTAAAAGAACACAATACTACCTCTGATCTCCTGACCAGCTATCAATTCAGGTAATCACAATGACACCTGTTACACATCCTATAGTTCTAACTGGAACCACTGGTTTTCACTGACCACCCCAGGCCCCAATTCTATATGTAGACTTACTGTGGGCTGTTATGTAGCTGATGTTTTATCTGGTCAACAGTTCAGCTGAGGGCTTCTGGAAAGATGCAATTCCAAGAAAGTGCTGGAAGCTGGCCAGTGAAGATATTGCTGGTGATTTATTTTTATTCTTTAGATGAAAAAAAAAAAATCAAGTCTGGATGTAATATCAATAGAAAAAAAAAACAGCCCCAGCCCCCAAAAAAGAAACCAGAAATGAAAAAATACACCAGTATTGCGCTGAAGATGGAATTCCTGGAGTCTTTTGCAAACTGCTGTCATTAAAATGTATCAACAGAATGCAGTTTTCCCTTGTTCTGTATTGTCTAGAGTATCATTCAAGTTTGCTTGAATGCAAGAATATGAGTCAAAAAATATGTTGCTCTTTTCTAGTAAAACATATACCATTCAATGAAATGGAAGAACTACGAAATTACAAAATGTTGTTTTCATATAAATCACAAAGTTCCCAGAGCATGCATTGTGAAGCATATTACAGAGTCGGGAATTCAGCAAGATGCAGAAAACCATGACAAATATAAACAAAGTAGTAATAATAACAAATTTCTCAAAAGATCTCTAAAGAAACATACCAGTTTTAACCCTTTAAAGGGGGAATAAGATAACCCCCAATTATTTGAGAGTAAGAGAAGATTTTCTCTGGGGATAACTTATTTTGTAACTGTGCACATTGAAGTTTATTTGAGCAGCAGTTTTTGCTGAACACACAAAGAGAGAGTAATCTAGAGCAGGTGGGCATGCAGGATTCATGCAGTAATTCCTATTATCTTTTATACTGACAATGGCCAGTTTCTTTCTTTTTTTTCATGAACTGACCCAGTTACACATTGGTGTATCTAGTATGTCTGAGATGCTATAATTAGAACATTTTTAATTATTGAGCACTCTTAACTCTTCTCTTGAGTGTGGTAATTTGATATGACAGTTCTGAATACTGGAGCAACACCTTTCTGACAATGCTTAAGCTTCTGTTTCTCGCTATGATCTTAGTCAATGTTACAATTTTATGTAGATATGAAGGCTACTACTTGTCTTGGAATATATGTCTTGTTATTAAAAATCTGGCACTATCCCTATCCTGGAAAAATGATGTATTAATAATGTATAAAATGATGTATTTAATCTACCTAAATACATACCTTTGAGCACAATGGGAAAGGCTATTTTGTGTTTAAAAATTAAAGTAAATCTTAGGCGTATCAGCCATGCTGGACTGTGACTAGTTAAACTTCAAGTCCTCTGTTTATTTGCAGAACAGCTATTGTACAGACAGGGTAAGCAGTGGCATATTTTACTCCATTATTTTGCAAGTGTTCTTTTCAAGAGGGTCAGGAAAGAATTTACTTTTGTGCTTATTCAGAGCCTGATCGAACCGCTGCAGTCAGTATCAAGATCACAGAGACTCTGGATCTCTGGATCACAATGATCTCTGGATCAGAGCAAACATTTATGAAAATTATGACAAAAAATATTGAACACTAACAAGTAGTATGTCATGTGTGCACGCACCCATTCACACGGTCCAGCCTGAGGCAACCTACTTACCTGATGTGGGCCCTAGTACATGTTCTTTCCCAGCAGAAAATGTTTTAATACAATTTCAATTCAGTGCCTCTCTAGAAATGCTGAAAACATGTTTTTAAACAGATGCACCAAATCACAGGTAAAGTCACTTATAATGTCAGTTTGAAAAATAAATTAATATTTAATAGTATAAGCCAAGCTAATAATTTTAGGGAAACATGATCTACCATAAGTGTGAAATTACATTGTCAATTTACTTGATCACCTTTCACCTTCTTTGTAAAAGCTGCACTGACTTTTCCTAAGTGATATGATGGACACCTGTCTGGTTGGAGACAAGTGCTGCTTTTGGCACATGCCTTATAATTCTCCTGGGATGTGCAGGTCATAGAATCATAGAATCATTAAGGTTGGAAAAGACCTCAAGGATCATCAAGTCCAACCCAACACCACCTAACTCACTAAACCATGTCCCTAAGCACCACATCTACATGTTTCTTGAACCCCTCCAGGGATGGTGACTC
>VZTO01027654.1:24328-38895 GCA_013400615.1 Syrrhaptes paradoxus
GTCCATACATAGTTTCCTCTGTAATCTCAGTGAGGCCGCTGGACTATTTACTTTCTACTCAGGTACCTACTTACAAGTCCAAGACCATCTTGTTTTCATGTTGTGAGAATTCTACACCTTCTGAAAAGATGGAGACACACATTATGCTTTCTCCTTAGGATATAGATGTGGAAGAGCATGACTGACAGAATTCCTTACCCCTTCTAAAGATTAGCAGAGTTGATGGTGCTGTTTTTACAAGCTTCTCAAGTTCAAACACTAACCCCTGGGGACCAGTTTTTTGAGGGAGCAAGCCTTGTGCCTTGATATAGCACCTGTGGGTGCTGTCATACAGCTGCTACAAGTAGGAGCCCTGGTTTGTTGTGATGTGGATAGAGATGGGGGTGCAGGGTGGGCTGCAGCCCTCCCGTGGGCATCAAGGCACAGGTGAGTACAATCATTAGTATCAAGATCACAGAGTATGTTTCCCAGCAGGGGTGTTTGCAAGAGCTGGTTGGGGCCCACTGCTTTGCCTTTCTCTACATGGCCGAGGTGGCCTGTTTTATTGGGGACTATGGTTTCTGCTCTTTCATCCTCCCAGCAGGAGGAAGATGCTGCCAGTACCCACTCACCATCCCTGCTGGGTGTATACAAAAGGTTTAGAAGTCCCTCTCCTAGTTTGTCTCCCTCCCCTGCTTCAGTGCTGCCAGCTCAAAGGGGAAAATTCTCTGTGGCTGTTGTACCTCCTAGGTCAAAAAAAGCACTTCGCAACCCTTCTTCTCGTGCTAAGGAATAGAGCAGAGTAGGTGGCAGGTTGCAGGAAATAAATTTCCTCTTATTCACCAGTCTGGAGTCTTCCTGCCTGTCTCAGACTGATATATTAGGAAGTTCCTGCCAGGTTTATTGCTGATAGAATTAGTGGTTTTGGATGCACCACCTCTCAGCAAAAGACTTCTGTTGAGCCTCTAGATTCTGTGTAAGGCCAGAAAGAATATTTACAAGGAGATTGATGATGGGCTGAAAATGTTCCTTCTCCTGGCCCCATTCTCCTTCCTTACCATCCTAACTTGCAATTCTGCCTTGAGATTACCCCTCTGAAAAATCATAGAATATATACGACCTGTAAAGGTCATCTAGTCCAACCACCCTGCACTGAGCAGGGACATCTTCAACTAGATCAGGTTGCTCAGAGCCCCATCTAACCTCACCTTGAATGTTTCCAGGGATGGGGCACCTACCACCTCTCTGGGCAACCTCTTCCAGTGTTTCAGCACCCACACTGTAAAAAAAAAAAAAAAATTATCTCTAATTTTTTATCCCTAAGCAAAATTATCTCTGTTGGGCTCTAGGAGAGTATAGAAATCTGGATGCCTGAAACTATGGCAAAGCCTTGATATTTATCAAGAGTACGCAGATGAAATTGTGGAGAGGTAAAGAAAGCCTTTAACAAGCTGAAGATCAGGCTGCATCTCTGTGTTTAGTATCAAGAATATTTGCCTGTACAAAATCTCCCCCTGCCCTTTTTCTGTCAGAAGTCTTACAAAAATTAGGCGTTTGTATGCAAAATTCAACTGAAAGAATTTTGTCTGCCTCCTCTTTCGAAGCATAACACCTATGACCTTAGCAAGTTTTTATATTTTTCTTTCTACAATTTTTTGGTTGCCAATGTAAATACATACCATTACATTTAGAATATTTTTACATGTTTTTCAGGTACTGTGACAGATACTTCAGCAAATGCTTTAATGGAACAGTTACATTTAAAATACCAACAAAAACCATGGACAGAAACTCTAAAACTTGTCAATTTCTGCATGGTAAGATTTGCAAATTAGGTGAGAGAAGGATTTGTGGTATAAGAGCAGGTTGCCAAGACAGTTCAAAAACTGCTAGAATTAAACAAACAACCCAAACAAACTCAAAATTAGTGCCTCTTATAGCCTGGCTCCTGATTTTTCTTACAATGGTGGATTAAAAAAGTTTCCTGCATTATTTTAACACTGTAGAGATTGTTTCTTGCATTATTTTAACTCTTCAGCAGTTAGCGCTGATTGTCTAATGCTTTAGGTTATTTCCCATTATCATTAGCACATAGTAGTATGTGAAGAAAACTCCCAAAGGACTCTGAGAAAAGACTTTTTCAGAAACTGGCCTGAAACCTGCTATCTTGATTCTCTCCTGCTGTGATATACCTTTAAGTCATTCCATGCTTCCTGTCCTTCCAAGTAGCTAATTATATTTA
Organism: Syrrhaptes paradoxus; assembly: GCA_013400615.1. NCBI lineage: Eukaryota > Metazoa > Chordata > Aves > Pterocliformes > Pteroclidae > Syrrhaptes > Syrrhaptes paradoxus. The sequence continues at coordinate 26,550 of VZTO01027654.1, forward strand.
AGAACCATCTTTCTAAAAAACAGGTTAATACAACTGCCGTGAGCTTTGTATAAAAAGTCCTGTTTGTTTTCATGCTTCTTTTTATTGATGCTTAACTAAAGCCCTACTCTGAAAACAATTTCCTGAGTTTGAACATAGTGAAATTTTTTCAGCAGTGGATGTTCTTTGTGAACTGAAGTGTGAGCTATGAGAATTTTTTAGACAAGAGCTAGAAGAGAAACTGGGAGAGTTTGCTTGCTACTTAAGTTAATACATTCATCTGGAACTTGTACCCTGAGTCTAACCAAGTACACCTGTGACACTTATTGATCTCTCCTTTTCACTCAGGCAGATTCCTCCTAAAATAAAAATTTAAGTATTTTCTTAGTTGATCTGTAGTATCACGGTGAAATTAACTGACATAACATGTGTGCAACTCAAAAAAAAAAAAGTCGCTTCATTCAGTGCTGCCACTTTAGAGATAGCTACAATCATAGATCACCTCTATGTTTGACAAAAAGAAATAAATAGTGTTTTGCTGGATTGGGCATCAGTGCTCTGTGTCTTGCATGCAGTGATATTCTTCTTTGGTTACTAATTTAAGGAGTCTTTCTCTTTCTCTTGTTTTCACAAATGTGCTAGAATAAGCCACTTCGACAGCCTGTCGGAAATGCTGAATATAATCCATTGGTGTCTTGCATGGAGAAGATACAGAGGACGTTAGATGGTAACAAGCTGTCAGATAACTTGAAGTGTATTTTTTAATATTCTGTGGAAACTACCCATCCTTCTCTGTTAGTGATGTTCTGCACAAAGGGGTCAAATGTGCAAACACAGAGGTAGATATGACACAGGCTCTTTGGAATGAGCCTTCAGCCTGTAGCTATTCTCAAAGCCTGAGAATATGTTCTACCCAACATAGCACTTGTTAACCATAGGGTAATAGTTGTCATTAATAACAAGAGTCATGCAAGAGATACTATTTTCTCATTACCTAAATCATACCCTTTAAAGCAGGATAGCACTGATTCTACTTTTTGATCATTGAAGCCTGATTAAATAACATTTCCATTTTTTTTGCAGCTAAATCTTTGCTTTCTGTGATGAACAGATTGGAATCTTTATCCAAACAAAAAGGGTAAGTTAGTTTATGAATAAATGCAAATGAGCAAGCATGGCCCAAAGTCCAGGGAGGAATACCATCTGGAGGGCTTGTCAACAATATTTTTTTTTTAGCTCAGTGTTCTAATGTATTACTTGGAACAGGCATAACTGACTATTTTGATTAGCCCTTTGTGGAGGAGGTGCTCGGGTGAAGAGAGGGCAGGCATGCCTAGGTCCCAACGCTACAGACTGAGGTAAATAGTTTTCAGCAAACCAAGATGATAACACAAAGAGCAGAGCACAAATATATTGCCTGCTTGGATAGTTTTCAGAAGCTGAGCCAAGGAAGAGTTATTTTTGAAGCATCCCAGGCGTCTCTTCCCACAACTAAGTAAACTATACTCATTTCCTTTCTTCATGTGACAGAATTTTTAGATACACAAGCCCTTTTTTTTTTTTTTTTTTTTTTTTGTTATAATATTTTTAAATACACTTTCTTTTTTTTTTTTTTTTTTTTTTTTTCCCTCTTTTTCTCTTTCCCGTCTCTTCAGGCTTAATGCTTATGTTAGCGCCACTGGGACTGCCTGCTACATAGCCTCGGACATGTTTTACATAGAAGTTCAGATGGAGAGCGATGGAGAGGGGGTGGATGTAAAGTTGTCTCACGATGGAGAAGCTCCTGTGGTAACATTAATTTTCTGTCTCTCACCTTCCTGTATTCTCCCCACCTGGCCTCCAGCTGCCATGTCCAAGTCTTTGGCTTCCTTTTGGTCTTGTCACATCTGCCTGAATTTATCACCTATACTTGCAACTCAGTTATAGATATTAAGTACTGTAGTGCTAAATATCAAGGTAAAACTCAGGTGACCTGCCCTCTTTACAAGAATTTTGTAGTATTCTGCATAAATATTTGTAATCTCATACTTCAATATTATCAATATACAGTAAACAAGAGGGGCTTAAAATATTTTCCTACCAAGTTGTAGTGCAATATATATTCCCAATGGATGTCTTGGAGCTGTTACCAGAGATTCTGCTTTTCCTTCTCTCTTCTTTAAGAGTATGTGCATTCCTACTCATAGGGTTGTTTTTCTTGCAAATTTTCTCATTAAAATATTGGCAAAATATCACTCTGCAGTTCACATACCGTGTTCTGCAGTGTTACAGACAATCCTTCACATCAAAGATACAACAACAAGCTGTTGTGGGGGGGGGCAGGGAGCATAAACTCTGATTTTTATCAGTAACTCTCCAACTTGTTATATTAATTTGGAGTTAGTTTAGTCCCTTTGTCTCAGTTGCAGTCAGATAATGAATTTCAAGTTGTTCTGTTTAACCAGCACAGGGCTGTTGATCAGTGAGTGCTGGACGATATTATCAGGATCAAAATGCACATCTGGAGAATTTCAGCACAGTAACTGCCAATTTAAAAAAAAATGGCAAAGATGCAATTCTTTTTCTCTAAAGAATTTGTCAGCAAACTATTTATGTTAATTTTATCCTTTTCCACAGAGCCTTTGTTTTTCTAATTATTAAATTAATATTATATTTTAATTATTGTAATGTTAGTCTGGTTTTTGTTGGTTGTGTTTTTTATAAACTAACCATTCAGCTACTTAAAAGTAATGCAGAACAATCTTATTACTACCAATTAGATGCTTTTAAGAGATGTTTCTCGAAGGATGGTAAGAAATGTGAAACTCCTCTCTCTTATTCCTGTAGGTTTGTGATGACTTGGCGAAGTACCTAAGGTAAAGAATCATGTGCAGAGTCTCTTGTTGAGTAGAAAGGAATTCCAGAGTCTTGTGTTTCTCTGAATGTTGTGGAGAAGTCGAAGATAGAATGATTTCAGTGTAAGAACTGAAGAAAAAAAAAAAAGCAAGAATGATGAGCCAATAATGTGAATCCAGAAAACAACAGAACTGATGCTTTTTTGGACTTTATTTTATGTGGGAAGTTGGTTTCAGTGCTTCATACTGGAGGCTGGTGGTTGTTGTAACAGTTATTACCCACTTCCAATTTGTAAATTCAAGTCTACAACTGCAGCAGATATAATTTTGAAAAATTTACACAAGCCACTTGTCCCCAGTTCTTTTTTTATGGACTTATCAATTAATTGTGTGTGCAAGATCTGCCTCTCTCACAGGATCCTGTGAAGTGGAATATTAATACAATCCTTGATATTTTTATAAAAAGAACAATGTACAAGTGCACTGTATTAGAGAAGTGTTACTACGTGAGTAGCTTTATTGGAACATCAGAAGTGCTTTGCAGCTGATGAGCTGTCGAACTTGTGTGTCATGAACATCTATTTCTTTCAGTGGTGCATATTTAACCAGTGCCAGCTGTAATTACATTGTTTTTTGCAACAGAGCCAAGGATTCACATTTCCTGGTATCTTCTAAGAAAATTTAAAAGCAGTACTGCTACTTGCCAGATCTGATAAGGAGGGGGCCTGTGTAACTCTGAAATGATGCTTTTTCTGGCAAGTTAGGTTTAAAAGGTTTATAATCCATCTCATTTAGTAGCGTAATAACAATTGTTTCTTTTTGGTAGGATGGAGAACTATGATGCATTTGGAAAGATTCTAGAAGACCTGTCAAATCTATATAAAATTCCGGGAAACAGGTTGCAACAAGTTTTTAATTGAAAAACTATTAAAATCCATAGCCTAGCTTTTGTTTACTTAGAGAAAAAAAAATTGTCTTCTCTCTCTTCCAGTGGAATGAAAGCTAAGGGATACCTTGCTTTGCAGGCCCTTGAAAAAGATCTTTATTCAATGTTTCTTCTACAAAGGTAACTTGAAGTATACCTCTTTCTCTCTTTCCTTCCACCCCCTTCCCCCTCATTTCACTAAAAAACTCACGTTAACTGATCTAATTATAGAGCAGGATGTGGAAGGCTAACGATTTTTTTTCCCACTGGAAAGCTTGAAGCATTTCTGCAGTTTGCCAGCCCCCAGCATGCCAAACAAGATGATCTACTGAACTCCTGCAGTTTATCTAAGACTTGCTGGGAAACTGGTTGGTTGCAGAGCTTGGGTGTGTGGGCGCATGACCACCCACTGGGAGCAGGCAGTGCACCTGCAAGCCAGCAATCACGTTTAGATCTCCCTGGGGCAGAAATATAGCTTTTGGGCCCTTGCTGTTTGGCTATCTCATTTTGTGCTCAGGTTTTAGACCAGGAGTAGTGGGTGCTAGCTTTTCTTCTATCCTTCCTTTTTCTCATTACTCCTTTCAAAGAGTAGGATTACAGATAGATGGGGAACAGATTTTCCTAAACTTTCTGATAATTGTACAATGATTTTGATTGTTTTCAGAAAATAGAGTTGAGAACGTTCCTACTCTCTCTTCTGATATCTTGCCTATTAAGTACTCTTGGCAAGTATGGCCTTGGATAACTTCAAACCTACTCCTGGCTCCTTGCTAATCACGGATATCTCAGTAAATATTATTTATGAGTTAAGTAGATTATTTGTCCCTTCTGTGACACAAGTGAATGCACTGCAGAGCTTTAATACACAGCTATATAACTGTATGGCTGTATGTATTCAGCTGAACAATCACATTTGAGGTTAGAGATTGGTTCTGTTTGAGTTATCCAGGTTATTCCCTCACTCTTTGCTTAACCTGCCACTCCAGTATATTTGTCCCCCTTCATTTCTGGTAAATAGCATACCAGATTGTAACATGAAACAACTTAGATACAGGGCTGAAACTGGAAGCCCAAGTCCTAAGAGTAATGCATGAGTGGAATGATGGTGTTTTGGAAACTGTTGTAACAAATGGAGACACTATCTGCTTCCAAGAAAGTGTTGTCTCCCTTTGATTAAGGGTGCAAATTATCCTTTACATTAGCCTAGCTAGCACTGAAAATCAGGAAACACTAATCAAGGTGTGTTTTGAACTAGAACACAGGATGTAAACAGAGTTACTGAAGTACTTCATGGAAAAGTAGGACACCTGGTGCCAAGAACTGGAGGTGATTTTTTTTTTTCTTTCTTCATGGATTCAACAAATTGTAATAAAAAATTCTAGTGAGTAAATTCTACTGAGTTGATCTTTGTTTACAGTAAAGATCCTCTGTTATAATAAATAAAACATGCTGTAGGGACTTACTGGGTCTGTATTCTCAGATACTGTACAGACATACAGAAGGAGAAAATACAAAGAGGCCAGGTGGCTTCTCAGCTACTGCAACATTGACTTTGCAGGAGCTTAAAAGCAAAGCCAGCAATATTCTGAGGTTATGTGGGAAACCACAGTTTGGGAGTAACTGTGAGATGACAGCGGTAGTAGCTGAGAAAATACTCATGTTGCCTAAAAGGCAAATACAGTCAGCTGATAAGTTTTTTTTGTTTTCTCTACACTGTCAGAAGTGAGCTTTAACCATTAATGCATTATAGTTCATAAAAGTTCTTCTAATACATGCTACCGCTATCCTGTTGCACAGCTTGATGTGAGTGTTTTCCCTTCTGTTTCAGACTAGTCACTGAAAGCTTGCAGTTCAGCTAGTATTTTTAAGGCTGAACAGCAGGCTATTGTGCAAGAGGCAGAAACTTAATCTAATGTTTCCAAACATGTCTGATGACTTTATGCACTGAGGGGTCAGCTGTTAAATGCTGACTAAGAAAATGCTGAGGTTTGAACATATACTGTAACTAGAGATGTATTGTTATGAGGAAACCCTATCTACACTGCTCTTGGTATTTTTTTTCCTTTGTGTCAAGATAGCCAGCAGATTTCCTCTATTGATGTGTGTAGTAACCATTTTTTTTTTTCAATTCCTCAGGAACTCTTATGAGCATTGAATTTTACATTTCTCCCTATCAAGTTTTGGAAGCAGAGCTAGATCCTGGTAAAGCTAGAAAAGCAGAAATAACTAATGTGATAACTTTTTCAGCACTACCTGCTTCATGAAACAAAATTCATTAATGAAATTCAGAAATAAAATTTTAACTTCTAGTTTAGCAGCATGATTTATGTGATGCACTTCAGCACAATTATAATGTACATCAGGAAACTACTTTTCCATTTCTTGGCTATTGATCCAAATTGAAGTGAGGGTGATATCAAACAAAATAACTGCTTCACCAGCTTGAAAATGACTGGTGGTTGCTTGATCTGTCTCATGGCATGTCCCAAAAGCAGCTATTGCTGCTATCGCTGTTGGGCAGCTTTGGCCATTTGGGTGTGGTCTGTGCAAGCTTCTCCTTGCTGCCCAAGGCATTGTGGTGGTCAATTGGACCTGACCTTTACCTCACCATTGCATGTTTTGTATGCATGGGGTTAATCTACACTGGCATGAGGAAAATAATGCAGTTCTCTTTCTCCCTCAGGTTCCCAGGTATGTGGAACAATGGCAGTTGTAACTATTGAAGGCACAGATACGCTCCACAAACTTCCTCTTTCTCCACTGCTTGTAGATTCTCAAGTTGGAGAGGATGGGTGAGGCTCTGGACATTTCTCAGCAGAGAAATGGATTTACAAGTCATTGGCACTAACCTCAGCATAACTTACATTTAGCCTCTGCTGAAACAGGAAGCTCTGCTTTATTGATGGCATTATGCTCCGCAGCTATACCCTCCACAACCTGTGGCTTCTACAGTTTTCCCAACCTTAAAGTTATTGTGTTCATATTTAACTGTGTCAGTTGCATTGAACTATGAATTTATTTGTGGATTTGAAGTCAGAAGGAGTCACTGGAACAGTATTACCTAACTTTCTATTATTCAACAAGCAGCTCCTGCATGGTTGCAGAATAAATAAGCCATATATTGAGGGATATCACACCTTAATTACACAAAACAGTTTGTCATCCCACCATGAATACTGACACCTCTTCTCTCTCTACTTCAGTGATAGGCTGGAGGGAAAGCCTGAAGACATTCTCCAAAATAAATCACTATAGAATGACTTAGAGCAAACATCCTTGTGTACTGTTCCTCAGTTTCTGGTGGCTCACTTGTCATTTCTGCCAGTCTTTATCTTAACCTTCTTTTAAAATGTTAAAGGCTATAGTTGCATTTATAAAGCAAAACTTTTCTCAAGACAGAAAAATTATGGAACATAATAAAACTGCTAGGGTCCTGACAGTGGCCTTGCACTGAGAGTCCTTGTTATGTCAATTTCTGTAACAAGCTTTCATTCTGACTTTTTTTTTTTTATTTTTTTTTTCCCAGCAACCCTGCTTTGAAGAAACTGACTGATGAACTCAGCATGGATTTGCCAGCTTGCTTTGTGTTGAAGTTTCAGCAGCCTATTCCTATGTCCTCATCCAGTATTGAAGAAATACAGAGGCTCACAGGCATGTTATAATGGTTTATAAGACTAAGTACTTCTGTGACTATGCATTGCTTATTTGCTTTTTTATTTCCCTGTGTTAATGTTGTAAGAGGAAAAATGGGATTCTGGGGCAGAACATGTTCTTTTCTATCTGCCCAAGTGCAACATTTTAGCAACCAGTGCAAACTACAAAGCTCTAAGAAAGATATAACAATTGCAGGAAAAGCTGTTAAACCCTCTACGTCAAATTCCCATTAGCAAAAAAGGGAGAAAGAAAGGAGATTAATGTTTTTATCTTTTCAAAACATTGGTTTTGTTTTTAATATTAGCTTTCATGTGTGGTCATAACTTAAATGCTAATATAAAAATCACCTGGTTTCAGGAATTCAGATTACTGGCATGAAGCTAGCCCCTCTAAATGAGCTGATTGTTCAGTCTACTCTTAAAGAAAAAAGTGATGAAGACTTCGCTACACATGAATCCCGTTTCTTTGTGGTGAGTACAGTGTGCACTTGACACATACTCTGCCCATGTGCAAGATATATACTGAATTATATATTTCCCCATAAGCAAGCGCTGCAGACTTCCCAGAATCCCAGCTTTAGGAAAGTTCAAGTTAGGAAGTTTCTTTAGGAAATAGTTCAAGTTATTTACAAAACAATGCTAGATCCTTACAAGTAAGTGAGCTTCTCATCCTCATTAATGAAACACTGCGTGCATGGCTGCTGAAGTCATACTAATTTGTCTGTGTAACCCAAATATTTACTCTTCTAAAAATAGCTCAGAAATTTATTATTAATGCCTTAAAAAGAAGGAAACTTACTGGCTGGTGTAAGGAGCAAGTCCCAAGATGGTACTTACCTAGATTTTTGAAGGTCTTTATCATGCTGCATGTCACACTGCATAGCACACAATTTAATAAAAAAGATTTCTTGATCAGATAACAGTGAGAATACTGATCTCTTTTAAAGGGACTGGCAGGAAGAAAAGTATACAGTGATGTCAACTACTGTCTAGAGCCATGGTTGTTTAACTTTCGATGGCTTCCTTTTTAATAACTGTTTTATTAAAAAATATTTAATTTAGGCTGCATTAGGTGTAGAGGAAAAGTTTTAGAATATAAAGTAGCGGCTAAGATGCTTTCTGCCAGACTTATGTACAGGGCAACTGCAAGACAAGCTTCAAAGATCTACTTTGTTTTGCTAGGAGACATTAATTTTGCAATTTATGGCAACAAAAGAAAAGGGTAGTTCTTTTCTGCTAACAGTGTTAGCAGACCTCATTGCCTACATAGTTCTTGGACTTTGAGGTGGTGGTATAGAAGGTAGTAGTAAGTTTACACCATGCTAAAATAAGGTTTAGCAAAGCTCTCCTCTATAAAATCCATAAGACAGGATTAAATTTTCATTTCCATTAGATACGCATAAAAGTCTCTGTAACTCTTCAGCAATTCACTAAAATATTAGTACTTGCTGGAAGATTGTTTTGCTTCTCAGTTTAAAGATTTTGTTTTTAGAAATAAATTACTAAATTGAATTCTAACCTTGAAAGGAATGTAGGAGATACCCTTTTGCTCCATGGATACCTGAGAAAAAGCTCTTTTATTCTGCTCTTCAGCTTTTCTTTGTTGGCTTTGAGCAACCTGGTCTAGTGGAGGGTATCCCTGCCCATGGCAGGGGGGTTGGAACTTGACAATCTTTAAGGTCCTTTCTAACCCAAACCATTCTGTGATTCTTAATATAGACCCTGCTAATTAACTACCCTGCCCTGTTCTTAAAGTGACAGTTCTCATTTGGCATCCTGAAGTAGATAAGAAAATACTACACTTTTAATTTTGTCATAGAATCACTGTCAACATGGACAGGTGGCAGATTTTTCTTACTATCTCCTCTCCTCCTCCTCTTCAAGTGAGTCATTGGGAGATATTCTAGCCAAACCTGCACTACAAGCAGTAATGATGGAGGGAGGAACAACATGATTCCCCAAAGAGAGTTCAGGCAAAACCACTATCCTGTTTGTACACCTGTCAAACAGCACTACCATGATATTCTTCTGAAGGATCTTGGCTGTTACCATTTATGTAGTCTACAGGGCTCTTAAGTAGTTGGAAGAATTGGTGGCACCTGAACTCCTGACCATTTGTCTCTGGGTATATTTGCCTAATTTGCTTGCATTTATGAGGGAGAGTGGATTTTATTTAGCTTCCTCTAAGGATTATATTTCTACTGAAATGTAGAGAGACATGATGGACATGCTAGAAGTGCATCTTCCTAAATTGTTTTTGCTGTCAGATTGTGTAGTTGCCTGATAACATCAAGCTTTACTTTCTTGCTTTCAGTGCTTGAAATATCACCATATTTGTTGTTCAGTCTCTTCCAGATTGCCCAAAGCACTGTTACTTCATAAACAAGGGCTCAGAAAAATCAGATTTAGCAGGAGCCTTGGTCAGTAAAGTCCCATTTAGCCATCCGAAGTGTGTGCCTGGCGTAATAGAGATTCTTCGACATCAAGTGGCATTTAACTGTCTTATTAGTAGCTGTGTCTCTGACAAGCATATAAATGAAGGTAAATTGTGTGGTTGCAACTAGTAGCAGAGTATAAGAGAGAAACTCGCTTCTAAGCTGGGTTATAACAGATTTACTGCTCCCTTGCCAAAGCTATCCTTACTTGTGGAGTATTTTAAATGATTAAAAAAAATCCTTAATTTTAGTATTACACTCTGACGATTTTTTTTTTAAATCTCCTACTCCTGACACTTCTATAAGCATAAACTGAGTTGACAAAGAAATTAACAATTATACTGTATCAGTATTTTTTAATTTCTGGCACGTTATTCAGCCAAAAAGAGTCCAGATTCAACGGGTGGATATCACTAAATAGTAATTTTATTTCTAGATGATTCAGAACTGCTTTACTTTGAAGTGGTACCACACAAGAGCACCAGCTTTTCTGTCTTTTTCCTTCATCCTGGGAAAGAGAATTTAGCCTGTGGTATGTGTGGAATAATTGATACTGTCTTCTTTATTGGGCTGACAAGGGACTTGGTTCTATATAAGCTCTTGCACTATGCCTCTCGGTTACAAACACACTCTTGGGGCTACTCTCAATGGTGTGCAACCCATGAAAAACACAGAGTAGCACTTCTGTATAAATTGCTTGCTAAGAAGTGCTCTGTACTGAACATGGAACAGAGAGTAAATGCAAATATTGGAGTCCTCTTCTGCCTTGGCCTGCAGTTAATGAACAAATTTTAACTTCTACTATTTCTGATTCAAGTATATTAGGAAACAGCAAGTCTTTTGCAAAAGCATTGCTGCAAGTACCCTCCCATTCCCAGTCTTAGCTCCCTTGAAGCATCAGAATGAAAGGATGGATTTCAATGGTTGCAAAAATATTTCTTTTGAAATATATTCTGTTCTTTCTTAGTGGTAATTGATGTTATAACCTCCAGAGAACTCCAGTGTCACCTCCATTTAAATCCTCAAGATCCAACTCTAAATTCTAGTGATGACTTTCTAACACGAGCTGCAAAGCGGTAAGTGGCTTTATTTTATTTTGTAACAGTTGGAATGAACCTCAGATGTCCACTTAACGGAAATATGATGTGTGTTCACAATGCCATAAACTCAGCAACTAGAAAACTTCACTGCAGTAAAAAGTTAAAATAGTGAGAATAAGTTAGTGTTTCTTTCTAGCAGAAAGTATGTGAGGCATGGAAACGCTTTTTGAATTAGGAGTTTTACCTTTTATAAAGATGCTTTTTTCTTTTGTAAACTCTAGCTGATGACAGTCTCGTGACTGTCTTAACTTAAAATATCATGGAAAGGACTTTTTCCACATCTACCTAATACCAATCAGTGCCTCTTTTCAGAAAGTATATGCCATGTCTACAACACTGTCTCTGGCTTGTTTTCTGAAACAAATTCCAAGAGAGGCAAGTTGCTGTGAAAGACGAACATACTCTAGAGAAAGGACTGAGAGCACTAATTCATTTGGCATAAGCTAGTGCACAACCACTGTCTTTTTGATGAGAGCAAGATCCAATGCAGGCTGGATTTTGAACCTATTTACTTAGCTCGCCCTTAGTCACAGGATACTAGATGCTATTCCCAGAACTCGGTAACTCTAAGAGTGGAAAACAACTCCTCTAATGTAGATAGTGTTCTAGAAAAGATATGCTCTGTACATGTCTTATATAAAACATGAAAGTTACAATTATAAAACTCAGCAAGAGTTAATATATTTCAATTTAGTACTTTAGGTTTTCATTAAAAGCACCCTTATGAGTTTTTTTTTTTAACCAAACCCTCCCACTCTTTCTACCAAAGCTTCTGCATACCATTGAACTCAAAGATCCAGCAATTGATTTAATTGTGTCAACATGTTTCCACTGTAGCACATGTGGTAATTACTTAGTTACAATGTCACACTGGTTAGGTTGTATGATTACCATGTAACACCTATTGGGTTGTATGAGGCAAACAGAGGCAAGGAGGTAGTGCTGTTCTTCACCACACCCGTCATTCCGGTGTCACCCACGGTTTAAAAAAAAAGAAACATTGAAGAATGAATGGATGAAGTCTGTAGTAGTGACTAATGTTTTGTTTCCTCCTTCAGTTGCATGTCAGTCCCCGTTGTCATGAGAGCTATTTTCAGGAATGCTGCCAAGGTGAAAGCTGATAGCGAAACACAAGACACCGACGTAGACACAAAACAAAACCCGGAACCACCATGTGAGCAAATTATGGATTCTAATAGTCTTGAAGAAAGTCTTTCTGTGGCTGGTTAGGAAGATTTGGTAGTGACAGATAAGCCAAGTATTACAGACAGCCCACAAGAAAATCTCTCCACAGCCAAACTGGAAATGCTGGGTGATAACATGGAAAGAAGTAATCCCACAGTAAGCACAGAAACTTTGTGCAGAGTGGAGGAAAGTAATTCCACAGCTAGTACAGAGGCTGTTATGCCAAATAATTAAA